>SEYY01020413.1:0-10687 GCA_009176605.1 Armadillidium nasatum | reverse complement strand
TCGCCCCAAAAAATAAATAAAAGCGAACCTGCCTGACTGCCTGCCTCCTTTTCAACGTGGTGTGAGGCTGAAGGAAGGTACTATTATTCAGTAGCGGTTATTTTTACTAGACGAGAGAGCAGTTTGCACAGCAAGCAAAAACAGGCGCCACACTGCTGCTGCTGCTGCTGCTTCCGTTCCGAAGACGTTCCACACTGTCGCGTATTCCTCTTTTCTTCCCCTTTATGAACGCGGAGAAAGCTCTTAAATGCATCTTCTCGCGATCGATTCCTCTTTTCGCCCGCCGCCACCTACGCCAACGCCGCTAGCTAGACAAAACGCGGCAATGACGTCGACGACGGCGAAGACGAAGTAAGAAGATCAGAGGCTTTTTATGTCTGTAAGGAATCGCGATCGTCCAGGATTTTTCGCGCGAGGAACGTTTTATTATTAGCTTGCGTAAAAAGAAGGTAGCGAGAAGAGGTTTGGGCTTGCTCTCTTACTACTCCCTTCTTACTTACATTATCTCTTTTCGTTCCTCAACGCTACGTACTTAAGGCGACGCAGGGACAGGATGCGTGCATATCTTTAACCTAATCGTCCCTACGAACGCCCAAGGCCTCTGCCTCCTACGCGAGCGCTTTTCCCGAAGGACGCACTACGGACGAGAGCTCGAGCCCGACACTTGTCAATTTTGGCTAACATTCGACGAACAGCCTCTTATATACGAGAGATCCAGCGACCAGCAGCAGTGTTTAAGTACCGCTACTACTCCAGTTTGCTCCCGTAAAAAGGCTAAGAACGTACCGACGAATATCTGGAAGGTCTGGGACTTTTTGTAGGGTAAGGTACAGGGGATCGAAAGCGGGAGCGGATACCATGGGTCGGAGACGAAGATGATACAGGAAAGGACCCGTAGCACGCACGTACGTACGAACTTTTGGTTCGTACGTACTTCGTGTACGCACCAACAATGCGCGTCGCACACGCAAAGAGAGTCAACAATCCTACTCCGTTCCCACTCCGACCTTGCCAGCACCGCCGTCGTTAGGGCTTTCGACCGGGACTCAACCTGCCCCCCCATAAATGTTAGCCGCAAAAGGTGCCGATGCCGAGACATCCCTTGCCTAATACGTCCAGGGTACTCGAACATCCCGCGAGAAGAACAAAGGAATGACAATTGAAACGCCGCGCTATCAGGGCGCTTTCAGGTCAGCCAGACGGGCAGTCCTGGGGCTGAGAGCTGTTAGGCCCCCCCCAACGTTTTCTTGCCTGCTAGAAACCTTGCCTACTTGCTCCCCTACACACGAAGCGAATCAGAGGTCTTGACTTAACTTGATTATTTGGGTTACCGACTCTTGATCAAGGGTGCCCGCCCCGGCGCGAGACAGGCGAAGGAGTATGCGCTTTTTCATTTTTTTTTTTAAAAAAGAAGAAGGCGCAACCCGCTGAGAGGGCGCTGTGGAGGTAATAATCGGAATAAAGAGCTCTTTTTGCTGCTGCTCAACAACCTCCATCCAACGAACCCTCTTCCGCCTTCTCGCTGTGGAACGGGCGCAATGTGCGTTCGACCTGTCGACTTTGACGTCGCTTGCTTGAACGGTCATTTCCGCATTTTGCAACGGTCTTCGTCGACCCACGAGCCAAGTGATCCTCTACCACGAGTCGTTATTAAAAACAGGTTTCCCTTTTTTCACCGCTTTTCAGCCTGGCGAAAATA
Source organism: Armadillidium nasatum (assembly GCA_009176605.1). Classification (NCBI taxonomy): domain Eukaryota; kingdom Metazoa; phylum Arthropoda; class Malacostraca; order Isopoda; family Armadillidiidae; genus Armadillidium; species Armadillidium nasatum. The sequence goes on along the minus strand of SEYY01020413.1, from coordinate 8,988 downwards.
GGTCTTTCGCCGAGACGATGCACAAACGAAGGACCTACCCGCGCAGACCTAATCTCGGTTACTTCGGGACGAAAGCCAGACTGGGGTCGAAAAGGAACTACTACTTTTGCCGCTGCTGCTGATGATGATGCTTCTGCCGCTGCCGCTCCTCTTTTGTAGTTGGTCTTTGTGCTTGCGAGGAAACGACAACGACAACAACAGCAACCAACGAACAACGAGACAGTCATCATCCCTTTTGCCTCTCGAACTCCCGAGAAAGTCTTTCGGAAAGGTTTGATGTTTTTCGTTCCCGTGAGAAAGGGTTTTCGCTAGTCGAAGGATTTGGGAACGGGGAGACATATCGGATCCTCTAAAAATCCTCCGACCGTTTGTAGCAGCGAGACAAAGAGAAAGAGTTTTACGTACCACCGTCTTCTGCGTTAGCGAGGAACCGCTTTTTTCTTCCGGTGGTACTGCTCTTTTCTATGCTAGGCTACGATGCGACTCCGGCGCCTTCGCCTTTGTTTTCAAAGGCAGGGTTGCTCGCCACACCCCTTTTTGGTCACAGTGCAAAGGCGTCTGCTCAATGTGTCTGGCTGTTCTTGCACAACACAACAATAACAACAATAGCGACAGAAATAAGCTCTCTGAGTTTTCGGGCATCAAAGTGTGTAAGAAGAAGAAGAAGGCACAGAAAACTGGTACCCCTCCTTTTTTTTAATTAAATTTTGCTTGAGGATGAAATAATGCTCATTAGTCATCATCATCCAATTGGTTATGCATACGGGTCTGACTTTATTTATTTATTGGTTAAAAATGTGTCTGGCTGTTCTTGAACAGCACAACAATAGCGACATAAACAAGCTCTCTTAGTTTTTGGGCAACAATCAATGTGTGTAAGAAGAAGAAGAAGAAGGCACAGAAAACTGGTACCCCTCCTTTTTTTATTAATTAAATTTTGCTTGAGGATGAATAATGCTCATTAGTCATCATCATCCAATTGGTTATTCGGGTCTGACTTTATTTATTTATTGGTTAAAAAAAAGCATAAAACGGTAATGATCCTTCCGCAGGTTCACCTACGGAAACCTTGTTACGACTTTTACTTCCTCTAAATAATCAAGTTCGGACATCTTTCCGTCAGCCTAGGGTGCCGGCGACCGCCCCCGCCGAAGCGGAGTTTGGGATACGAGCCGACGGCTACCGAAGGCGCCAGTCCGATGCCCTCACTGAATCATTCAATCGGTAGTAGCGACGGGCGGTGTGTACAAAGGGCAGGGACGTAATCAGCGCAAGCTGATGACTTGCGCTTACTGGGAATTCCTCGTTCATGGGAAACACTTACAATCCCCAATCCCAATCGGGTAGGGGTTTCAACGGGTTACCCGCTCCTTTCGGAGGGGGAGGGCACGTTGATCCCTACATTGTAGCGCGCGTGCTGCCCAGGACATCTAAGGGCATCACAGACCTGTTATTGCTCTCTCTCTTGCGGCTGGACGCCGCCGATCCCTCTAAGAAGATATTGCGACGGACGCCCCTCGCAGAGCCCCAACGCGCGAGGCAAGACGAGGACCCCGAACACCGCCGCCGCGCAGGCCCCAAGCTAAACCGCGCCGCGCGCGCGCCGTGCGAAGAAATAGCGACGGAGCGTCGCGACGAAGACGACGAACGACGACGAATACCGCCCCACCACCACCGACGAGCGATGATAGCGGAGACGGCCGCCGACGTCGAAGACCTACCGCCGCGAACGCGAACCGCGCGCCATGCCCCCCGCAGCAGCAGCGACGACAGCGACGCGACCGCGAAGGAACGACGACGGGTCGAAGCGACCCCCGCCCGAAAACCCCGCGGATGGAAACCCGTCTTGGGAGTCGATCCGCCGACTAGTTAGCAGGATAGAGTCTCGTTCGTTATCGGAATCAACCAGACAGATCGCTCCACCAACTAAGAACGGCCATGCACCACCAACCACCGAATCGAGAAAGAGCTCTCAATCTGTCAATCCTTCCAGTGTCTGGGCCTGGTGAGGTTCCCCGTGTTGAGTCAAATTAAGCCGCAGGCTCCACTCCTGGTGGTGCCCTTCCGTCAATTCCTTTAAGTTTCAGCTTTGCAACCATACTTCCCCCGGAACCCAAAGACTTTGGTTTCCCTGGGGCTCCCCGTCGAGTCGTGGGAATGACGCCGACGGATCGCTAGTTGGCATCGTTTATGGTTAGAACTAGGGCGGTATCTGATCGCCTTCGATCCTCTAACTTTCGTTCTTGATTAATGAAAACATTCTTGGCAAATGCTTTCGCAGTAGTTAGTCTTGCGACGGTCCAAGAATTTCACCTCTCGCGCCGCAATACTAATGCCCCCGTCTGTCCCCGTTAATCATTACCTCGATTCCGAAAAACCGGGCTGAAAAAGGCAGGATCGAGGTCCTGTTCCATCATTCCATGCGCTACCATTCGGGCATAAATATTTTAGCCTGCTTTGAGCACTCTAATTTTTTCAAAGTGAACTTGTCGGCCACGCGGGACACTCGGTAAAGAGCACCCCGTGAGAACCGACGGCTTTTGTAACTACGAAGCCGGGCAGTGAACCACCGGGCGCGCTTACCCTTCCAGGAGCGAAAGGCGCCGCCGCGGAGCTTTAGCCCCCCCGTTTTTTATCGCCCCGAACGACGGGATCTACCCGAGAGGAGGAAGACAGAGAGAGGCGAAGGAAAGCGGCAGCGTCAGCAACGAACGAGCGAGCAACAACTAAACCCTTGCGACGACGACGCGAGAGCGCCGCCGCCCTCCCCTCAGCGAAACGGCGACGAACGACGACTAAGAGCTCGTGTTCCCACCCACAGTGAGCTGCGACGAGAGCGGCAGAGCCGGGAGAGGGCCGGAACGAAGCCAGCGACGACGACGACATCGAATGCGGGGGGTAAATCCACAACAACCCTTTTATAACGGTGAGAACCCGCGTGCGCGAACCGTTTCACCCGCGTACGTAAGCACCCAATTTCGCATCCACACCACACGTCTGTTCGCCCGTTTAGCGTCCCAGCTTTTCATTACGGCCGACCGAACTCGACGCCCGCGGGACGCCGACCCGTCGGAACCGACCGCCCCCGCCGTCATGAACGACGACGAAGACGACTGCCCGACGGCGTAAGCGCGATCCGCGGTTTGGGATGCAGACGAGACGAAAATCGGTCTTTTTATTGCGCTGAGACGAGCGAAAGCGGAAGAGATGGAGGAAGAGAGGGGACGACGCGGGGATAGGCGACCCGCAGCGGAGAAAACCCTTAGGGAAGGAGGCTCCCCGTCATCCGTATATAGCCGCCGCCGACGCCTTTTTATTGTGCCCGACCCACTACTGATCCGGATTTACCGCCATCGAACGACAGTTCGAGAGAGACAGAGAAAGCCGCCGCCGCCTCCGCACGCCTTTAAGCGAGGGGCGCGTACGACGCTCCTTTTTACCGACGCCGAAGGCTGCTGCCCGACGCCGCTGCTGCTGTTTGCTGCCGCTCCGACAAAAACCTCCCAACGACCCCCTTTCGGCCGCCGCCGGGACGCGGGAAGAACCCCACGGAACGCCGCTCGCTATAGACGAGGGCGCGCCTTGGATGGGCCCCCGGTCCGCATCAGAAATCCAACTACGAGCTTTTTAACCGCAGCAACTTTAATATACGCTATTGGAGCTGGAATTACCGCGGCTGCTGGCACCAGACTTGCCCTCCAATGGATCCTCGTCCAAGTTTTTAAATTGAACTCATTCCGATTGCGAGGCCTCGGAAGAGTCCCGCATCGTTATTTTTCGTCACTACCTCCCCGAGCCGGGATTGGGTAATTTGCGTGCCTGCTGCCTTCCTTAGATGTGGTAGCCGTTTCTCAGGCTCCCTCTCCGGAATCGAACCCTGATTCCCCGTTACCCGTTACAGCCATTGTAGGCGAATAACCTACAATCGAGAGCTGATAAGGCAGACACTTGAAAGATACGGCGCCGGTACTAAGACCTCAGCGCTCGGCCGTAGTTATTCAGAGTCACCACATAACCGTAGAGGAATGGACGTGGGCTAGCTGAAAGCGAATGCCCAACGACTGTCCACCCGGTTTTTGGTCTAACAAATGCGCCCTTCCCTCGACCGCGAGGGTCGAGGTCGGAGACGTATTGCACGTATTAGCTCTAGAATTACCACAGTTATCCGAGTAAGGATTTAACAACATCCCATAAATCATGACTGATTTAATGAGCCATTCGCGGTTTCGCCTTAGGTCGGCAGGTACTGAGACATGCATGGCTTAATCTTTGAGACAAGCATATGACTACTGGCAGGATCAACCAGGTAAATGAAGCAAAAGAAAACTTACTTCCCCGTAAAGCTTTCTGCTCACCTACCACCACATTTTTCACACGTATTCGTACACACAACAACAACAACAACAGCTTTAGCCACGGCGAACAGAAGAAGAAGAAGAAGAAGCGTCGATCGAAGAAGCATCCGCCGCTAATACTACCCCTCCTCCTCCTCCTCCGAAGCTTCCTCCTCTTCCCCCTCCGCCTTCCCTTACCATCTTTCGTTCGGACACTGGTCTTCTTTTCCACTTACTTACAGGGTGAGAGACCCTGTAATCGCCGCCTTCTCTTACTACCGTCTTTCGTTCGGACACTGGTCTTCTTTTTCCACTTACTTACAGGGTGAGAGACCCTGTAATCGCCGCCTTCTCTTACTACCGTCTTTCGTTCGGACACTGGTCATCTTTAAACGAGGGACGTTTAATCAATTCTCGTCCTCGTTTTTCTTTTTGTGTTGCGGTTTCGGTAAGCAGACGCCCATAGTAACAGCATTACTCGACAACTCGCTCCCCCCTTTCGAGACCGCCTCTAAGCCTTATTATGCAACACTACTTATGGCGGGGGCGGCCACGAAAAAAGAGGAGAAGCCCGAATACCTTGCGTCTACCTTTTTCGCGCTTAAAGGCTGGATGGAAGTGGACGGGAAGGCCGGGCTACTAACAAATACTACCCTTTTCCTGCCGGCTGATTCCTTCCCCGAGCCATCATCCATCCCCCTTTTTTTTGTCGTCTTTGTTTCCCTTGCGTCCAACGTTCCCGAACTTACTGGTTTATCGCTCGCCGAGCTAGATAGCTTTGGCTGACAGACTCGGCGAGACGACAGTTTCGCTTAGCGGACCTAACAACAAGAGCTTTCGACCCGAGCCCAGCAGCCTCTCGTCCGAAACTCCCCTCCGCTGTCAAATAACCCGTTTCTTAATCGCGCGGGACTAGCGTATCGGCGCAATGTTAATCATATCGACGCTACCATCCGTTTTTGGTATCAAGTTCATTTTAACGGGATGATAGCTTTTTATCATAGATCATAACATTGCTTCTTAGCTTCACGCGTGCTTAATGGTGACTAAAGAAAAAAAAGGCGGTTCGGGTACACGACTCCTCGCACGGACGGTATCCACAGGCGCCTACGACCGACACATGTTAACGCGCAGGAATCAACAGAAACCCAGGCCGGCACATGTTAGCGTCAGTAGCGCGTTTCGTCCGAATCCTACTGTGTCGCCACAATACGAGGAACTTCCCCTCCCCTGAACTCCGTTGCCGTTCCAGGATTGGGGTCGCGGACACTAAAACGAGGGAAGTAGCATTGGGGATGAGACACCATCCCTTCTGAACCCCTCCGCCCAACGACCCGTCCTCGGCCTCGCAGAAAACAGCGTAGACGGTCTGTCCCAACTACCTCCTCCGAAGAAGAGGGAACGTTCGAAATTAACAAAAAGGACACCGACTTTGTTACCTTATTCTTAGCTTTCAAAACCGCTTTCTTTAACGTCTGAGGCATTGATGATATCTCTAGTGTTCGTCCCCACCGGAGTGTTCATCGCGACAAGACGTGAGATGGGTAAGCGGAGAAATTGCCCGACGGTTACCGCGTGGAGGTGATAAGGCCAATTTATACCGTCATATTTAAATTATCAAAACTAGGAAAGTGGGGCTGCTGCTGCTGCTGCTGCTGCTGCGTTTGGGAAGCTTCAACGAGCGAAAGGGATTGAGGTACGATCTCTTTCATCTATTGGTCTTTGAGTCCGCAACTAACACCTTCTCTTTTAAGCTCGTTTCCTCGCTTCGCCGTCCCCGCCGTCCGAGCGTTCAAAAGCGACCGACAGACCGACGACCCTCGCTCAATTTGCTTTGCTTGGATCGCCGATCGTACAACTGGAAGAGAAGAGAGAGTGTCGCAATCTCTCCACCCTACGAAGCACGCGAGGCAGGCAGGCTGGATTCGAAGATCGTCTATGTCCGCTTGTGTGACCACCAGAGACGAGCCGAAGCGGTTCTTTCAGACGACCTTCCCGTCCCCCTCCTCCTCGAAACTGGACCCAAAAGCGACCTCGGGGAAAAACTGGCACTAGTCGCTGCCCCTAGGAAAGAATCCTGTCGCGTCTCAGCCGGACCTTTCCTTCGAGAGCGTTCGATTTCCCCGAGGACCCTTCCGAAACTTGACAACTGGCGACGGACTCTCACATCTTCGGCGCTTGCCCCTCTTGAGAGAGAGGCTACTTCCGCGGTTTCGAGAGCTGGATGGTCTTTCTCCGTTCCCTAATTCCTGGACCGACCCTCTCTCCCGAAACCGCACCTTCGCGTGTGGGAGAGGAAGGCGCGTGGTGTTCAGCGTTTAGTTAACCACGCCGCCACTTCCCCCCGTCCTGCATACTCTAGACTGAATACGAGGCAGGCAGGCGGGATTCGAAGATCGTCTATGTCCGCTTGTGTGACCACCAGAGACGAGCCGAAGCGGTTCTTTCAGACGACCTTCCCGTCCCCCTCCTCCTCGAAACTGGACCCAAAAGCGACCTCGGGGAAAAACTGGCACTAGTCGCTACCTCTAGAAAAGTATCCTGTCGCGTCTGAGCCGGACCTTTCCTTCGAGAGCTTTCGATTTCCCCGAGGACCCTTCCGAAACTTAACAACTGGCGACGGACTCTCACATCTTCGGCGCTTGTCCCTCCTGACAGAGGGGCTCCTTCCGCGATTTCGAGAGCGGGATGGTCTTTTTTCGTTATCTAATTCCTGGACCGACCCTCTCTCCCGAAACCGCCCCTTCGCGTGTGGGAGAGGAAGGCGCGTGGTGTTCAGCATTTAGTTAACCACGCCGACACTTCCCCCCGTCCTGCATACTCTAGACTGAATACGAGGCAGGCAGGCTGGATTCGAAGATCGTCTATGTCCGCTTGTGTGACCACCAGAGACGAGCCGAAGCGGTTCTTTCAGACGACCTTCCCGTCCCCCTCCTCCTCGAAACTGGACCCAAAAGCGACCTCGGGGAAAAACTGGCACTAGTCGCTACCTCTAGAAAAGTATCCTGTCGCGTCTGAGCCGGACCTTTCCTTCGAGAGCGTTCGATTTCCCCGAGGACCCTTCCGAAACTTAACAACTGGCGACGGACTCTCACATCTTCGGCGCTTGCCCCTCCTGACAGAGGGGCTCCTTCCGCGATTTCGAGAGCGGGATGGTCTTTTTTCGTTATCTAATTCCTGGACCGACCCTCTCTCCCGAAACCGCCCCTTCGCGTGTGGGAGAGGAAGGCGCGTGGTGTTCAGCACTTAGTTAACCACGCCGCCACTTCCACCCCGTGCTGCATACTCTAGACTGAATACGAGGCAGGCAGGCTGGATTCGAAGATCGTCTATGTCCGCTTGTGTGACCACCAGAGACGAGCCGAAGCGGTTCTTTCAGACGACCTTCCCGTCCCCCTCCTCCTCGAAACTGGACCCAAAAGCGACCTCGGGGAAAAACTGGCACTAGTCGCTACCTCTAGAAAAGTATCCTGTCGCGTCTGAGCCGGACCTTTCCTTCGAGAGCGTTCGATTTCCCCGAGGACCCTTCCGAAACTTAACAACTGGCGACGGACTCTCACATCTTCGGCGCTTGCCCCTCCTGACAGAGGGGCTCCTTCCGCGATTTCGAGAGCGGGATGGTCTTTTTTCGTTATCTAATTCCTGGACCGACCCTCTCTCCCGAAACCGCCCCTTCGCGTGTGGGAGAGGAAGGCGCGTGGTGTTCAGCACTTAGTTAACCACGCCGCCACTTCCACCCCGTGCTGCATACTCTAGACTGAATACGAGGCAGGCAGGCTGGATTCGAAGATCGTCTATGTCCGCTTGTGTGACCACCAGAGACGAGCCGAAGCGGTTCTTTCAGACGACCTTCCCGTCCCCCTCCTCCTCGAAACTGGACCCAAAAGCGACCTCGGGGAAAAACTGGCACTAGTCGCTACCTCTAGAAAAGTATCCTGTCGCGTCTGAGCCGGACCTTTCCTTCGAGAGCGTTCGATTTCCCCGAGGACCCTTCCGAAACTTAACAACTGGCGACGGACTCTCACATCTTCGGCGCTTGCCCCTCCTGACAGAGGGGCTCCTTCCGCGATTTCGAGAGCGGGATGGTCTTTTTTCGTTATCTAATTCCTGGACCGACCCTCTCTCCCGAAACCGCCCCTTCGCGTGTGGGAGAGGAAGGCGCGTGGTGTTCAGCACTTAGTTAACCACGCCGCCACTTCCACCCCGTGCTGCATACTCTAGACTGAATACGAGGCAGGCAGGCTGGATTCGAAGATCGTCTATGTCCGCTTGTGTGACCACCAGAGACGAGCCGAAGCGGTTCTTTCAGACGACCTTCCCGTCCCCCTCCTCCTCGAAACTGGACCCAAAAGCGACCTCGGGGAAAAACTGGCACTAGTCGCTACCTCTAGAAAAGTATCCTGTCGCGTCTGAGCCGGACCTTTCCTTCGAGAGCGTTCGATTTCCCCGAGGACCCTTCCGAAACTTAACAACTGGCGACGGACTCTCACATCTTCGGCGCTTGCCCCTCCTGACAGAGGGGCTCCTTCCGCGATTTCGAGAGCGGGATGGTCTTTTTTCGTTATCTAATTCCTGGACCGACCCTCTCTCCCGAAACCGCCCTTCGCGTGTGGGAGAGGAAGGCGCGTGGTGTTCAGCACTTAGTTAACCACGC
>SEYY01020412.1:92500-95000 GCA_009176605.1 Armadillidium nasatum | reverse complement strand
CAGATTGTAACTGGCAGCAGAGGGCCACAGCTATTGTAATCTCGGACATAGGTTCAACGTTGCACCTACAAGCATCGGAAGAGTCATACATCAGTACGAGGAGACCAACGAATACTGTAGACGACTGGAGCATTTCAGACTATGCTCGACAACACGACAAAAGGACCACCTCTCACAAGAGGTTATCTTACAGTGAGGGTCGCATCCACAAGTTAACATGTCCATTGGCCACTCAGCCAATGGGAGCGTGTCCTATTTACAGACAAGTCCAGATTTAACCACTATTAGTCCAAGACTGTATCGGCAGCCTATCGAACTATATGCAACGTGTAACATCAAAGAAGAGGTGTCATAGGGTTGTGAGTCGGTTATGGTCTGGAGAAGTATAGACTTCACATCCTTCGTGAAGGATCCCTGACAACCGCACGATACACTAAAAACATCCTTGAACCATATGACCTACCTTATGAGCTCTTCATCTATCCAGGGTTCGCCCTTATGCATGATAATGCTTAACCTCACATGGCCAGATATATACACAAATACCTACTGGAGTTTCAACTGGACACGTTACGGTAGTCCGCGTGCAGTCCGGATCTGAATCCCATGTGTGGGACATGTTGGAATGAACATTTAGACAGGTCAACCCACCCCCAATGACCCTGATTGACCTTCTGCAGGCCCTGGTCGACTTATGGGACGCTATTCCTCAGAATTACATAAGAAACCTCATATCCAGCATGGGAAGACGGTGCCAGGCCGTCATTACGTTGAGAGGTCGTCATACGCGGTACTGAGGCTCCATCAACACATTCAATGGACAACCCATGTCCCTACAGTTCATACACTTATGTCCCCATATTATATATATATATATATATATATATATATAATATATATATATATATATATATATATAATATATATATATATATATATATATATTATATAATATATATATATATATATATAGTATAGTGTGTGAGTGTGTGTTTTAGTGTTTCTAATTTGGAATCTTCTGTTTCTTCAACTTTATGGATTAGGCTCTCTCTAAGAATCTACAAATAAATTAATTTAATTTATTTATTTTCTCCTTTAATTCCTGACTTCCTTACTAAGCTCTTCGAGCATCTAAACTCCAAAACAGAACTCATTCTTTTCTTCTCCTTTCTCTGAAATCATCAATTTGGTTAATTTCAATGTTCGTCATTTAGCAATCGTTTCCCTCTAGTATGAACTCAAGGCAAAACTGCTGAACTCTCCTACCATTTTTCTATTCAGAGGAACCTTCAGTGAATAGTGTTACTTTCTATCCGTTTCTCTGGTCTGTCTTGGAGATGAACCCAACATACTGGGTTTTATTTATTTAATTTTTTCATTATCATTTTTTTTTATCCTTAAATCCCTCCCCCTTTTAGTGGTAAACATTTTCCACCTCTGGATTCTCCCTATATTCTTCTTATCTATGCATACCTATTCTTTCTTTACAAGTCTTTCGCAGTAACTGTTCCTACCTGTGTCGATGAAACGTCTTTCAGGCTTTGATGATATTAACTAATCAAACTTGCAATTGTAGTGTTTTGGGTTTTCCTTAGAAAGATTCATTGTTTCAGAGGAAAAGTGGGTAGGGGTGTCCTTGGAGTATGAAGATTGTATACCCAAAGTGAATTTCCCGCGCATGTATGTGTATATTTCATTTAAGTTCCCACCAACTAAAATTAATAAACTTTGGTTTAGCCGTGTTTTGTTTTCGTGCTATTCGTCCTCGGGAACACTGCTTTCAGGAATTATCCTCATCCTCAAACTCCAGAAGTTCATGCTTTCTAATTTCACCTGGATTCATATAAAATCTATTTATCATGGCACTAAGAACTTTTTTTCACTGTAAAAAATGTAACAGTCTTACTAATTCTTTTAATCACCTTTTTTCTGGCATCTTACAGGAAAAAAATATCAATTCTAACTTTGCTTCTATCTCTTTCTCGTCTTTTGTATCTTCTAAAAGCAATGCTCCATTTGAATTCTTCTCTTAAATCTTTGCCTATAATTTCACTCTAATCCATTTCACTTTTTCCACTTCCCTCCAACTCATTCATGTCTAATAATTATTTTCTCTAAATATGTTATTTCTGCTCTCTCTGGGGCATATGGTCCGAAAGGTATCTTTTGTGTAGTTCTAAAAACTTCTGAGCTTCCATCCAGTCTTGATGAACTGTTTCGTGTCTTTATGTATCAAGTTCAATCTTTCCTTTCTTGAGTAAAGAGTACATCTTTAGTATATAAAAGGTAAGGTAGAGAGAGATACTTCAGTAGAGAAAGAGGAATACGAAAAGTTATAGTAGATCTTTTTTTCAAAATGACAGAAAGAGATAGGGAGAACCAGAAAGATTATTGTAGTTTATGTGGAGGAAAGGATTTTTATTGTCACGGAAAATAAATTTTGCCTGTTCAAGAATGAAATGTAAATAATATAAGTTTCTGAAGTTTGAAAACGTTGGAA
>SEYY01020412.1:70000-82500 GCA_009176605.1 Armadillidium nasatum | reverse complement strand
TGGACTGTGATCTGAATATGCCTTTGTAGCTTTTGAACGATTGTGTAGCTGAACGAGTTCATGGCTCAAGATTTGATATGATTTACTTTACTCAGGTTTTGGGCTACTACCAAGTTCATTTTGAATAGTAATTCTGTATTCATCATTAAGCTCTATAATGTACTCTGAACATCAAAAATATAAGAAAAGCTTGTTATTTACTGCCATAAAAGCCAATAGTGATACACACAGTTTAATGTCTGCCCCTGACATTGGGGAATTAGTCTGAAGGGATTGAAATATCCAGCTCTGACTCCATCATTATAAAATTGCTTAACTAATGCTCTAGATCTTATTTTATAGTAAAATAAAGTTTGAGGTGCAGACAGAGATATATATATATATATATATATATATATATATATATATATATATATATATATATATATATATATATATATATATATATATATATATATATATATATATAGAGAGAGAGAGAGGCTAAGCCAGAGAATATATATATAAGGCTTAGGTTAAGTTGTCTGACCTTGTATATCGATAATTCTGAAAATTTCAATTTTAATCAATATTTGAAAATTTTGATAGTTTTAGTATTAAATTCCCTTGTGTAGGAATTTCAAAATATCATATAAAAATTATTTTGTGTTATTATGTTAGAAATTTTATTATTATTATATTGATATATATAATATATATATATATATATATATATATATATATATATATATATATATATATATATATATATATATATATATATATATATATATATTATATATATATATTCTAATGGATTTTGGGGTTGTAAAGAAGACTTATTCTTCTATTTAAAATTTAATATTCAACTCCATTCCATAAACTTAAAATTATAATCACAATTAAATACACATGGAGATCATAGTAAAAGGCAAAATTAACATTAATGAAACATCTGATTAATAAATATAAATAGAAAACAATATCATAATAAAAATAAAAAAAAAAAAAAAAATATATAAAATTAAAAAGTAACAAAAAAATAAACAAAAAAAATAAACTAATTATAATAAATGAGATTGACGGCTTAGGTGGAGATTGTTTCTGAGTTTCGATATTTTTTATATCGATTTTTTTTCGAATTTTATAAAAATTTTATACCTATAATTAGCCCTAGGCTACTATGTCATGCAAATGTTCTTGTGTACGTTAGGTCTCTTTTACGGCAAATTCTTGTAAGGTTAGGCCTCTTTTACGGCAACTTCGGTAGTTCAGGTTATGATAAGTCGAATTAGGTTCTGCTAGAAAAGTAAGTAAAATAATTGTGTGTATGTAATAGTACCTCTGGCAACTCTCTTGTTTACGATAGGCTTCTCCGATATTTTCGATTTTCGATATTTTTTAACAATCGAAACTCAGAAACAATCTCCACCTTTACCGAGATTGACAATATAACATATAGTAATATATATATATATATATATATATATATATATATATATATATATATATATATATATATATATATATATATATATATATATATATATATAAAATAATATAATAAATATTTATCAAAATTAATTATTAAAAAGATCTTCCCAAAATTAAAACACTAATTATAATTTTTCAAGTTTTCTTTAGAAAACTTAATTACCAAAAAAAATATAAATCAATAAATGAATATAGTATGGCTAAAGTCAATATAGTAACAAAATGAAAATAATGATAAAATAAAATTAAAATCCCAATACTTGATAAAAGTCAGAGAGAGATAGACCAAAAGCAGACCGACATTATAAATAAATACTAGATTAGATAGAAAAACAGTTGAGGGAGAGAGAGAAAACAAGGCAGTGTGAAACAGTAAATAAATCATAAATTTACGGTAGATATCATTTAAATTCTGGGTACCAATATAAAATCATATAAAAAATAAAAATCATAAAATAATAATAATAGAACACCCGTTTAGAGGTAATTGTATAAATAAAAATAAATGATTAAAATTTGGTGAAAACACAAAATGAAAATTGATAAAAATAAAATGACAGCCATAATAAAATACCAACAATTATATATCTAAAATTAAAGATTAAATTAAGACATAATAAAATACCAACAATTATATATCAAAAATTAAAGATTAAATTAAGCCATAATAAAATACCAACAATTATATATCTAAAATTAAAGATTAAATAATGCTTAATGAATCTTCTTAAATTAAAATAATAATAATAATGAAAAAATTCTAATACCATTAATAATAAATGCAAAGATTATTCCATAAAACTTGAGGTAGTTTTAAAGCAAAATGATTTTAAAATATGGGAGTAAATTAGGTCTCCTGCTAAAGTTAAAAATTTAGCCATGATGGAATGAATAGGACAATTTCGTATCAAAACCAGAACATGTGTATATTTACTCTAGTAAGTCAATAAAATATTAAGAACATTCTAAATTAATTATCTGGAGAACACCAATAAATAATAATGATGATGATGATAATAATAATAATAATAATAGTGATGGGGTAAAATATAAATGAAATATAAATTAAGTTTAAAATGTGTAATCTATATATAAAAAAAGAACCAAAAATATTACCTCTGTTGCCTCTTTGGGACTCTAACTACAAGCGATATGTTTTTGGGAGAAGAGGAGGTTTCAGATATATCCCTAATAAAAAGGGAGGGGGTAGGGAAAGAATCTTTGATACTATATAAGGAGTTTTGTTCCAAAATTTTGATTCTAGAAATTTTCTTTTAACTAATTCCGATCATAGTATAAGTATTACTTAGTAGGATTAATAAATGTTATAATTTTCTGATTGAGAGTGATGCACTTTTTGTGTATGCCTATTTTTTTTTTTTTAATAAACACCCTCATGAAGCAAATTGTATTTCTTTAAATCATTTAAAATCTAATTAAATCTTTTTTGTAGAAATAATATGTAAAATAATGCTTATTTTTGAAATAAAATATTAATTATTTTTTTACGTCATTAGATTGCCCGACTCCAATAACAGATAGTTTTTGTTTTCTGACCAATCACAAATTAGGTTTCTTTGAAATTTAAACAAAAACAAATATGTCAAGGAAAATGTTGCCAAATTTCCAAATTTAAAAACTTTGTACCAGATTATGTTCGTATTTCCCATATATATATATATATATATATATATATATATATATATATATATATATATATATATATATATATATATATATGTAATACAATTTTATATTTATTGGCTTTTAATTAATAAATCATCTTGATTTTTGTATAATAAAAATAAACATTATAAATATATTATTATATATATTATATATATATATATATATATATATATATATATATATATATATATATATATATATATATATATATATATATATATATATATATATATATATATATATATATATATATATATATATATATATATATATATATATATATATATATATAAAAATAGGCACCAGGTTTTATGACGTCACTTATACGTCATATGAAGCAAAACTTTTCATACTTTTGTTTGAAAGTAGGCGGAGCTAAGACTACAAAACATTTCAAGGTCACGCAAATAAGCAGATAAATTCCTATATCTTAATAATACTAAGTAATACTTATACTATGTCCGATAGAGAAAAATGATATTATTTTATTATTTAATTGAAAAAATGAAATTTATTTTCAAATTATTTAAATTTAATATATATATATATATATATATATATATATATATATATATATATATATATATATATATATATATATATATATATATATATATATATATATATATATATATATATAGACACCAATATGTAGAACAAATTAAACATACATCTTTAACATTCATCTTAAAATGAAACAAGTACAACCTATCACTATATAAGGGAAATAATTACTAAAACTATCGAAATTTTAAAATATCAATTAAAATTGAAATTTCAAAATATTGATATATAAGGTCAGACAACTTAAAAGCCTTAATATATATATATATATATATATATATATATATATATATATATATATATATATATATATATATATATATATATATATATATATATATATATATATTCTCTGGCTTCAGCTCTACTTTTAAACATTTATGACTTGTTTAAAAGAAATTATCATTATAAAGTAAGGCATATATGTTTAAAATATTAGAATACTTGTATTTGTAATTATATTTATGAAATTTAATTGGTAAAATAAGTATATTAGATTATTATATATCATGCATCCTTTAAAACTTTGTTAAACATTTAACCCTTTTGCTGCATGGCTCTACATCTACTGTGTTAGTAATCCAAAAGTCTCCTCACAAATGGAGCACTAACATATTAATGTTTCCATTATTTTTATCAAATCCCCATCTGGACCAGTAAAAAGTAGCTTGCAGTGAAAGGGTTAAAAACCAGCAGGAAATACAGTATTATTATTATTTTAAATTTATCCTTGAAATTCTACTAATTTTAGATAATTTTATCTTATATTTTTGATCTATCTATTATAAGTATAAATGTATACTTGCTTGTACTAATTAGTTACTTAAATTTTGTTTAAAATATGGTTAATGTTAAGCAGATTTCTGGTCTTTCATTATATATATTTATATATAATATATATATATATATATATATATATATATATATATATATATATATATATATATATATATATATATATATATATATATATATATATATATATATATATATATATATATATATATATATATATATATAATATATATATATATATATATATATATATATATATATATATATATATATATATATTAGTTTTGAAATTGCATCAGGAAAATACTGAAATCATTCCTTTGGTGCATACCTTCTTAAACAAGTAAAACTAGCCAAGTATCCTACAAAAGATCATTTGATCTAAAAGTTACAAGATATTCAATTTGACTTAAGAAATGTAATAAAACTTTATCTAACGTTGCCTTAATCTAACCAAATCAACCCAGACATAACAGCCTAAATCAAACCTAAAATCTAACAAGAGCTAACTTAACCTCTCTCTAACATATGTGCTCTCATTTGACTTTCCGAATTAACTTTTAGTCAATCAAATATAATACTTGAATTTTTAATTGTATGCATATTTCTTTTTTTGCTCATGCACAGTTACTTGAGGGTGATAATTTAGAGGATATACCTTTCATTTGTTAACTAGTGAATATAAAGATTCCTGAATTATTTTGAGTCACTTCAAAATTTTGGTCAGAAAACCCTGAGCATAATCAGTGGCATAGAACTAGAGATTATTGTATCACTGGAGTCCATTATATAAAAAGATACATTATTTTAGAAAATGAAAAGACTGTGGAAGCAACTTTGAGGGACTTCAAATTCCATTTCAAGTCTCTGAAGTAGTTTTAGTTGCACCAGGAATTTTCTAGTTTTCTAATTGAAAGAATCAAGAAAAAAAATAGTTTTAAAAGTTTTTTCTAGAATACTATATGCTATATTACTAATTTTTTTATAGTTAAATATATATATATATATATATATATATATATATATATATATATATATATATATATATATATATATATATATATATATATATATATATATATATATATATATATATGAGTGTTTAATGAAAAGTAATGCCTTCATATGCATAACTCTTGACTGGATGGGAATATAGTAATTTCCACAAAGGTCTTTTTACTTCAATTTAGGGAAAATATGAAATTCACACAGTAACAAATCTGAACTGTATGGTGGATGAGGAACTGTGTCTAGTTTCAGCTTCCTCAGCTCTTCCATGGTGGCATGAGAAGTGTGTGTTTTAGCTTTGTCATATTGCAGCAAAGCATTCTCTTTCTCCCTGAAAATAGACACAGTACCATATTCACCATACAGCCCTGACTTGACAGTATGTGACTCTTCTATTTTCTTAAATGAAGGAAGACTTGTGGAAACAGAAAGTGGAATTCTGGCAACAATGTTTAAAAATAGAAGTATGTCATTAAAGTGCAAATTCAAAGGAGACTTTGTTTTATTTATTAAAATATTCCCACCTAACCACATGCTATGTAAATAGTGTCATTACTTTTTGTAAATCCCTCTTTTATAGTGAATATATATATATATATATATATATATATATATATATATATATATATATATATATATATATATATATATATATATATATATATATATATATATATATATATATATATATATATATATATATATATATATATATATATATATATATATATATAAAAAATAAAAATATTTTAAAAATATAAAAAATTATTAAATATTAATATATATAATTGTCAGAATTGGTCAATGTGATTTTATGAAGCAAACACGGGTTATTTAATAAAATGAGTGGAATATTATGCTTGAAGTGGAATAACCATACAAATACCTTTATTCAGAATTTAGATATTCTTCGGACAAAGGTTAGTGGTATCCGTAATTTTAAAAAAAATAGTACTAATCTATCTGATTAAATTTTTCATATTGTAATAAATGTTAATTCATTATTTTAGGAATTGTATTGCGATGTAACACTGACATGCTGCGGAAAGTTTTATCCTGTTCATAGATTTGTACTAACGACATGTAGTGAGTTTTTCCAAGAGATATTTTCAAGAACTCAATGTAAGCATCCTTTCATTGTGCTTAATGAAATAAATCATATGGCTCTAGATGCTCTACTGCAGTATATGTACAAAGGCGAAGTTAATGTCCTGCAAGAAAATTTACCTGGCCTAATTAGAGCTGCTGAAGCATTGAAGATTAAAGGCTTTGCTGTTCCAGATGAGGAAAGTGAAGAGAAGAGGTTAGCGAGTGAAAGAAATAGCCATCAAGCCAGTCCTTCTTATGTTGGAGGAAGTAGCAATAACAAATCACCAATACTTGATTCACCTATCGATGATTCAGATAGCCTTGATAAAGATACAGATTTAAATAACATTCAAAACTCACCTCAGTCAACAAATTTTGATAATGTAGACGATGAAAAACTTGGCAACGATGAATCTTTTGATGCACAGGATGATGATCTTGTAGAAAACGAAAATAATGAAGTAAAACCTCAATAAAAGGGAAGAAAGTGAGGTAAAAAGCTTTTATATTTAAGTCACATGAAAATGTATATATATATATATATATATATATATATATATATATATATATATATATATATATATATATATATATATATATATATATATATATATATATATATATATATATATATATATATATATATATATATATATATTATATATATATATATATATATTATATATAATATATATATATATATATATAATATATATATATATATATATATATATATATATATATATATATATATATATATATATATATATATATATATATATATATATATATATATATATATATATATATATATATATATATATATATATATATATATATATATATATATATATATACGCACACACACACTACCTGTTTCTGCCCTGTCATGTTTTTGTGGAAATTAGTTATTTCAGTCAGGAAATATTATTAATATCAGGGTTTAATGTAAGATACCACTACTAATCATAGTTTTGCAAGTTTTTACAACGTTTTCTATACCTAACTTTTGATCTATAATGTTGTTTATATATTTTTATTGTAAATAGTTTTTCAAAAGAAGAATGTTAATATAGATAACTTCGTGTCAATAATTTGTTTTCCTTTATGAATATTTTGTATTTGTGATACTCATGTGAATGACATTGTTAAAAAATTTTATCATTCTAATTGTAGTTAAAAACTGATATCTATCTAGCCTTACTTCAGACTCTCGCTTTATTTTTCATGAAATTGTTTCACCACAATATTTCAACCAGTTCTTTATTGGCGACATAAACAGTAGAAGGAACTTGTAGACTTAGTTTTCATCATGGTTTGTCCTTTCTAAATTTACCTTTGCTTCGTTCCCATCATGTGGCTTATCTTTTGGGTTTAAAAAACATCTGGCTATCTCTCTATCCTATTTTATTATAAAATTGCTTTTCCAATGGTACCTACTTCTCAAATTCTCATTTTGATCTATCCTTCATTCACCATTTATAAAGGTTTTCTATTCACGACCTTTAACAGATATTTTTCTAGTTATATCTTTTAACTCTGCTTTTTTTGTTAGACTTTCTAAAAGTTTTTCAGTGATCCAATCCCCTTTGACTCATCCACAACTATATACTTCAGAGGCCTTTGTATTTAGCAAAACTACCATTGTGCCCCCTCCTTGAAAAGGGCTCTGCCTGTAAGTGGTGGCAATCTGTAATAAAAAAAATAAAAAAATTTTTTTTTTTATCTATTCAAAAGATTTTCTTGCAGGTGATTTCTAATATTATTTTATTTTATTTTCCTTGAAAATGCTCTTTTTATGATCCTCTAAAGCAAATTGTACAGCTTAGGATAGAAAATAGTCTTATTTTGCTAACATGATTTTTTTTTTTTTCTTTTTAAGTAACATACATAGAGTGGGAGTTTTAAAGAATCAAAGATATCTAAATGTTACACATATTTAAATAAATAATATATATTCCCTTTCTTGAATAGGGCTTAAAAAAAAAATTAATAATAAAAAAATAAAATAGTTGTTTACCATATAAAACACGAACAGGTAATACAAAATAAAATATCGCTTATTACACCGAGTAGATAAACGTTGTATTATTAGAAAATGGTCTCATATTCGTTTTTCTAGGAAAATGATTAATTGACTATCTCTGCTTTAAACTCATCCAAGTGAAGATTTTAGATTTAGTTTGTAGCCTGTACAGCCAAACAGCTACCATAATACATAATGACCAAATGGATCACAATTCACAAGTATTATTATTATTATTATAGTTACTAGTACTAGTGATACCAGTGCAAATTTACTAGAATGTAAAGTTTTTAAAATGCTTATGTCAGGACATTCCCGTTAAAGTTGAGAAATCTACTGAAGAAATTGATGAAAGATTTTCTGTCCCTTATGTGAATGATCCTCCAGCATTTTTATCACTTTTGAACTCTGATGATAAGGAAGAGGAAGACGAAGAAGGAGATTCTGTTGCCGATCTTGTTATGCCTCAAGTAATGTCATTAGTTTCATATCCAAATGTGTATCTTTCACTTAATAAAATAAAATCAGATAATGAAATAAGTCTTACTTTTCTTTACTTTTATGTTCTTGTATTTTTTTATTATTATTATTTCCGCTTTATCAAAACTTTTTACTTTGTAGCTTGCTTTCATGTTAACTATAACAAAAAATTATAATTGTTAACTGTTTCTAGTGCTCATCATGGACAGATAGTCTTCCTGATTCTGACTCTGTTAACAAAGAGGTGAGGTTTAAAGTAATTGGCATAATTTAACAGAATTATACAATATACCTTTCTTTATTATTAAATTTTTAACCATTATTTTTCCTTTCTTTCGTAAATTAAGAATTTGGAGTCTTCTTGGTTGCAAACTACAATGTATGATTCCTTCCCACTGGATCCTCTTCATTACCTATCGACTGCCAGTAACTCTGATTCAGCCTCATTCTCTCCCTTTGCCCTAAGTGAATCCTCACCAGTGAAAGAGGAAAAGAAAACCTCTATTTCTAAGAGCAACAGCAACAGTTGTAACAATAAAAACCACAAATACCAGTGCATCGAATGTCAGTTTTCAACGAATGATAAAGCAGCTTTTCGGTTGCATACCATGAGACGTCATACTGGAGAGAAGCCATTCGCTTGCTCTGTTTGTTCTTATCGATGTACGACAAAGGACATGCTAAAGATACATACTAGAAAACACACAGGGGAGAAACCCTTTTCATGCCCCTATTGCAATTGCCGAATGACTGTGAAGAGCAGCTTAAAACGACACATCTTACTTAAACACGTAAGTGTGCTTATAAATCTTCAGTTGATGTGTGTGTTTTTGCATAACTATGTATTTTTTAAGTGTTATATATATATATATATATATATATATATATATATATATATATATATATATATATATATATATATATATATATATATATATATATATATATATATATATATATATATATATATAGTATATATATATATATATTATATATATATATATATATATATATATATATATATATATATATATATATATATATATATATATATATATATATATATATATATATATATATATATATATATATATATATATATATATATATATATATATATATATATATATATATATATATATATATATATATATATATATATATATATATATATATATATATATATATATATATATATATATATATATATATATATATATATATATATATATATATATATATATATATTATATATATATATATATATATATATATATATATATATATATATATATATATATATATATATATATATATATATATATATATATTATATATATATATATATATAATTAGCTGATTTTTTGCTATTCATCTCATTTTTCCTTACTATCCCAATAATTGGTTTTAAGCTAAGGTGATAATAATAATAACCTTTTGTTAACAAAGAGATTTAATTTGTGATTATTGTTTTTTTTTTTTAAGAGTGATAGTTTCTTAGATTTTCTTTTTCTTTCTTCAGTTCTGTCTCATAGTGTTAACCATCTACACTTATTGTCTTCCATAGTAATGTTGACTATGATGATATAAATTATTTCAGATTCAAACTAAGAAACCCAAATCGGAATCTAGCGAGCTGCACATAAGTCCAGGCAGCTTGAAAACCTACAAATGCAATTATTGTTCTTATGAATCCCAAATGAAAAGTAATTTGAAACTTCATTGCATGCGAATTCATACTGGTGAGAAGCCTATAGCTTGTACTCTTTGCACTTACAGGACTACAACGAAACCTCAACTCGAAAAGCATATGAGAAGGCACACTGGAGAAAAGCCTTTCCCATGCACTTTTTGTCCCTATAGGGCTGCTCAAAAGCACACTTTACTGAGGCATATGTCCTTGCATACAAAATAGTTTTAGGTATTTTTTGTCAGTTTTATATGGGTTAGTTCATTGTTACTTAACTAAATAACTTTTTTACTTGGGACAACTTATGCATAGTCTTTTTAAATCCTGAATAAATGTTGTTTCATTAGTAAATATAGCCAAAGAAGGAGTCGCCAATGAGGTGTATTATGAAAGATGTCTAAAACTCAGTTATTGTAATTTTTTTTTTTTTTTTTTTTTTTTTTTTTTTTTTTTTTTTTTTTTTTTTTTACCAAGATGATTAGCATTGATTTTTAATGCAGATGGCATTCATAAAATGCATAATAAATTTTTTGCTTTCTGATAGTAGATATAAGTTATTTTATATATATACTATTTTTTTATTGTACTATTTATACTCTTTATTGAGTATATTGAAAATGATAATATATATATTTAACAAATTAACGAAGATTATTATTATATTTTAATTGTAAGACTAAACTCAAAGGTCTAATGGGGTTAGGTTTGAAGTTCTTGGAAGTAGTAAATCTTTTTGGTTTTACTTTATAATCATTATTTTTAATTTATTAGGAAACTTTATTATTATTATTATTATTATTATTATTATAGAGCTTACGAGAATATTTTTTGTAGCTCTGAAACATCTGAATGGATGTAGGTGTAATTATTGAAGTATTTTAAGAGAAAATTATAAATATTTTAATTTATTCTTAAAAAATATATAAAAGTTTTATAGTTTACCCATATTATGTTCTACAAATTCAAATTCTTATTTTATGCTCTTTCGTAACCTGAAGAATAAGTACTCTGTTCTAACAATTGACTCATTTTCAAATGACACATTTATGCCTAAACACTAAGGATTGCAACCTCTGTTAGGGTTTTTTAAGTCCATACCCATTTTTTTGATTTCAAAATCTTTTGAGAAAGCAGTGGTATACATTTCTTTTTAAAGCTCAAAACGAAAACAAATATTCTTTTATATTGTTTCATTATTAGATCTTTTTTATTCCATTATTCCATTATCATTTATAAATATTACTCAAAATTATATTTTATGAATAAATTTTTAAAAATGCAAGCTTGGGAAATTGTTAATACCTGAACTACAATCAATGATAAATATATAAATGTATTGTTATTTTTAAATATTCTTAAAAATTACATGGGGAAGTTTAGAGGGAACACGTCACAATTCCTGAAGCATTATTTCCCTTAACCCTCCATCCTTCATGGGTAGGAGAAGCAATTCGAAGTTGCAGATCCTATTATATATATATATATATATATATATATATATATATATATATATATATATATATATATATATATATATATATATATATATATATATATATATATATATATATATATATATATATATATATATATATATATATATATTATGAACAGTTGTTATTGAGCATTTCCCAGCGCGATTTCCTTTTTGTACTGTCTTGGCCTGGAGGTAACACACTTGCTTAC
>SEYY01020412.1:57500-62500 GCA_009176605.1 Armadillidium nasatum | reverse complement strand
TATATATAATATATATATATATATATATATATATATATATATATATATATATATATATATATATATATTTTTTTTTAATTTTTGTATTTAAGTACACTCCATGTAGCCTCTATATTTTGGGTGTTAGCTCCAGTTTGAGGATCCACAAAATTTTTACTGTGGTTCAAAGTAAGATTTTTAAAAAAATGATTTTTTACGACAATTGATGAACTAACAAACTTAAATTTGGTGTTATACCCAGCATTTGTCTACGGGGGCTCTGCCCCCCGTACCCCCAACCCGTGAGTGATGATGATATTGTCGACGATTTGGGGTATTTCCCATTATTTCCAATTTGTAGAGTTTCAGAGAGAGTTCCCTCAATTAAATTTTAATCAACTTTCCCTTTAAGAAAAACTTCATTTTCTCAATTTTAGATTTTTTTGGTAGAATAGTCTTTTAATTTCAATGTTTTATATAAAATAAATATAATAAATGATAACCATAACTCAAAAAAATGTCTAACTTTTTGGGTAGATTTTTTTTTTACCAAAATTCAAAACTTTTTCAAGTCTGCCCCCCCCCCCCCAAAAAAAAAAAAAAAAAAAAAAACAATTGACCTTGAAAAAATCCAACTAGGGGAGTTAAAAAAAAAAAAAAAAAAGAAAGGTAAGTGTTTGCTTTAAAGAAAGTATAAATTTTCTTTAAAGTTTTGAAAATATTAAAGCTTTTCAGAAATGGGGTAAAACTAACCCTAACCACCTCACGTGGTTAAAACTCCATTAAAAAGTCTGAATAATTTTTATATTTTTCAATTTTCAGAGGTATAAAGTTGGGTGAGATACACAATTTTTATTTAGAACAATTTTTTGTATACCCAATGATTTTGATTCTGCGTATGGTAAAAATTTTAATGTGCACAGCACTAAAATGGTTGGATATCCCAAAAATTTTTCTAAATAAAAAATGTGTATCTTGCCTGACTGTACAATCTCTGTATGTGTTTTTTTATATACCCAACAATTTTGTTGCTGTGCACACTAAAAATTTGAAAATTTTTCCTGTGCACAGCACCAAAATGATCAAGTATAAAAACTTTTTTTTTACAGAGGTTATGCAGTTGGGTGAGATGCATATTTTTATTTAGAAATTTTTTTTTGTATACTCAACCATTTTGTTGCTGTGCATGGGAAAAGCTAATAATTTGAAATTTTTCCACATGCACAGCAACAAAATGGTTGGATATGTGAAAAAAAAATTTTTTCAGAGCTTGTACAGATGGGCAAATTAAACTTTTTTATTTAGCGAAAGTTTTGTATACACACCCATTTTGGTGCTTTGCACTGGAATTTTTTTTACAAATTTCCCATGCACAGTATCAAAATTGTTGGTTATACAAAAAAATTGTTCTAAATAAAAAATGTGTATCTCACCCAACTATATAACCTCTGAAAATTTTATGCATGGATAGAAAAAAGTTATGCCCAAAAGATTACTGGGATTCACGATAATTCAACTCTTTTGGACAGCCAACATGAAAAGTTCAAGTATAACAAAATGGATATCAAAGATTTAACTATCTACAGGTCATTTATCAAGTTATTTTGACAAAGTGAATGTGCTGAAAAATTTGGATAAATTTAAAAAACTTTTTGATTCTTTGTAAGAAATAAATTTGATTTTGTCCATATAGTTTCATTAGAGAAAAAATAAAATTAGATGCCCTTGAACTCTCAAGACATACCCAATATTATTTGGTTCCACTTCTACATCTAAAGGCCTACTCAAAAGAGTGGAGTTTTCAGAAATCTAACTAATGAACACTTCAGCTCTCATTGATTTTTTTCAGTCTCTTTTTGATTGGTGGATTGTTGTTTTTACTCTTGTTGTAATAGTGATATAATTTTAATGAGCTCTTTAGTGAGACCAACTCCTTCTTTGAAGAGAACCCACATAACTTGTTTTTTTCCAATGTAATCTCACACTTCAACCATTATTCCCATTCTAACTTGCACTAGGTTCTCCTACTGGTATTATTTTAAATACTCTTCCTTCTATTTTTTGCTAATTGCAATATTTGAAAAATATAAATATATAAATAAATACCCGGAGTATTTATTTATGCCTATCTTCACCATACCATTTTTAAAAGCTACCCTTATAAAGTTTTAAAGTTCAAAGAAAACGTCTCATTCTGTTCTAGAAAATATGTGAAAAATGTTTACTGTATTTTTTAATCGTATGTTTATTAACTTTCATTAATAATTATAAACTATAAAAAAAATCGCATTAAGAAGGTATTAATAAAAAAAAGAAATACAGCATTTCTAATACATGTCGGGCCATTAAGTTTTTTTTTTTAACTTGAAAAAATTAAAAAAAATTCATCAGTGTTTGCACAGCTTAGCACCCTAAATGCGATTTTCAATAATCAATATATATATATATATATATATATATATATATATATATATATATATATATATATATATATATATATATATATATATATATATATATATATATATATATATATATATATATATATATATATATATATATATTTTTTTTTTTTTTTTTTTTTTTTTTTTTTTTTTTTACATTACAATCAATATACAAGTCACGGCTCCAGATTAAAACAGCAATGTAAAGCAAAAAAAATATTATCAATTAGGTTTATATAATTCCCAAATATTGAATATTTATCCAACATGTTTCTTAAAGTCGCGAATGAACAAATTACTAACAATTCCATCTTTAAGGCCAAACCATTCGTAACATTAATTACTCTTGCAGATGAAGTATTTTTTCCACAGAACGATATATTTTTTAAATTTTTATTTTGATATATAGTTCTCATATCATGGTTAGTACAGTGAATATACTCCTTTTAATATAGTCTAGAGATGCAAAAAAATTTTATAAGCCTGAATCATACCCCTTTTTAAGACATCTTTCCATAAGAAAACTTGTTTAGTTCCTTCAACCGTAGATTTCAAAACCACAGATCATTTTACAGCTCTGCGTTGAACGGTGTCCTACATATCAGTGTTTCTTTCGTAGATAGACGACCAAAACGTATACACAGTATTTATTAACTGCCTAATATAATTGTTTTAGAACTTGCTCCTTACACTTCCGTACTCTTTATTAGCGGTGTTAGTTTTAAAGTCCGAACATTTCGTTACCCATTGTTCTGACCATGCCCAAGTAGTTTTCTTTTATCAACAGGCTAGCCATTTCTCTTTCATTTCATAATTAAATTCAGTATTTGCATTATTGTTGTGAAATATCGTACACTTTGTTATCGAAATAATTTGCTACCTGTCATTCCAACCAAAAAAGTTTATCTGAGTTATATTGAACTTTCATAGAAGCTTCACGATTTGCATCATAATCAGCCAATTTGTTATTATCAGTGAACTTTGAAACCCTGCTTTTTATTCCCACATCGAAATCATTTTGTACATAAATTAAGAGCAAAAGTGGACTCAGGAATTGTAGATTTTAACTCTGACTTTAAGCTTTATAACTCGAAAAATAATTATTAACAAAAGTTGTGTTATTACCGAGATATTACTACATTATTTTACATTTTGAAAGGTTCAACTTCTTATTGTGATATTTGTTTGCTTTGCATCACATATGACTTGATCTTTTAATTTTTTTTTTAAATTTCTACATATTTTGTGTAACATTCTTAGGAAAGCAGTCATTTATTTCAAGGATATGATTTTTTTTTCTTTTACTGCCGTTAGTAATTGTGTATGAAAATTTCTATGTATTCAGTATATTGAAAAAGATAAAATTGTAATTTATGAGGAAATTTTATTATTATTATTATTATAGTTCAGCTTCAGTATGTTTGGTGAGGCTATCCCCCCTCGGCCCTTCAACACACAATACAGATGTTACTCGGTGTCGATGTTTGCCGGAAGTGATAAACAGTCCCTTGAAAATGGTGGCAAAAGTAAGAATTACAAATTAACTTAGCTTTTTTTTTGGCTTTACAAATGTAACATAAAACTAATTTATTTATATGCGAAGAAAGTTATTTTTGGACTTGCTTGTTTTTACCATTTTTAATGCTTTTTATTTTCTTCAGTTATTATGCCTCCTTCAGCACTTGACATTTTAACTCGTCTGAATATCGAATACCCAATGTTGTTTAAATTAACAAATAGAAAAGAGAACAGACACACACATTGCGGTGTCTTGGAATTCGTTGCAGATGAAGGAAAAACATATATACCATATTGGGTAAGTTTTTTTTCTCTCTCTCTCTCATTGTCTGCACTTTGTTATTTCCTGTTTCATTATATTATATATATATATATATATATATATATATATATATATATATTATATATATATATATATATATATATATATATATATATATATATATATATATATATTATATATAATATATATATATAATGGTTATTATAATGAATGTAGTATGTTTTCATGAAAAAAAATTTGAAATTCATCCAATTATTGTCGAATTGTTGCCAGGTTTCCAAATGCATGTGACAAAAATAAGATGTAAATTTGTTCTTTATTGTGTACGGTTTGTTTGTGTTAAATGAGTTTACATTCTTATTAGAATCGATATTTCATTTTTCTTCAGATGATGAGGAATCTACTCTTGGATGAGGGTGATTTTATACAGATTGAGTCAGTTTCACTTCCTACCGCAGAATTTTCGAAGTTTGAGCCACAAAATGTAGAATTTTTAGACATCTCTAACCAGAAAGCAGTATTGGAAAATGCCTTGAGAAATTTCGCATGCCTTACCACAGATGATGTTATAGCTATCAAATATAATGAAAGAATTTATGAAATGCGAGTTCTTGAAGTAAAGCCAGGAAATGCTGTGAGTATTATCGAGTGTGATATGAATGTGGAATTTGCAGCTCCTATAGGGTACCAAGAACCGCAAAAGCACGAGGATGATGTAACAGAAATGGATGAAGATCAGAGTTCTCTTCATGAACCACAAGGTTTTCCACGCTTTT
>SEYY01020412.1:22500-52500 GCA_009176605.1 Armadillidium nasatum | reverse complement strand
TGGGCTAATGGTGGCTGCAGCTGAGGCGGAAATTATACCATCATCTGTTGAAAATATTTCACATTCAATAATCATTTAACAATAAACTTTATAAATTTTCATTAAAACTGTATCAAAATATATTATTAATATGATTTTTTAAAAAAAAAAAAAAAACTTTTTTTTTTTTTTTTTTTTTTTTTTTTTTTTTTTTTTTTTTTTTTTTTTTTTTAAATATCTTAAAATTAAGTGAAATACAAAATTCAAATTTTTATAAGAATACTGTAGCATTCATACAACATCTATTTACTCTTTTCTTCCTTCTTATACGTTTTGAAATGTCCACATTGTTACTCAATATTTAGCTCTTCATACCTAAACAAAAATGCAACAAAATGTAGCGATATTTTAATTTTAATCCTATTTCCCAGTTTACATTCGTAGTATAAGCAAGACGATGAAAGAAAAAACTAAATTCAATCTTATAAACAGTAGAAAAGCAAAATTGATATGGCCATTGAAAGATATAGATTCCATTAAGAGAAACGTATTAGGAGAGTAATGCAGTTAAGAACAGAGAACGGGGAACAGTTGGAAATGGACGGTCAATCAAAATATGATGAATGGGGAGGGGAGCGTGAAAACAACAAAATGGAGACTAGGAGGCGGTCTTTAGAAATATTGTGGTCGTGAATGAAATTAGTATGTGGCCTACGAAATCGTGCCACGATCATTTCCAGGTGACAATTATGGTGTTAAGAGGAAGAACAGTCCGACAGAAGGGACTTAATAGTTCCCAATTTAAGAGTCACTGAGGTTTTCCAGCCGGCAATCCTACCAATAAGTACAGAATACAACCTAAAGGACGGGGTTGTAATCACTCGTAGGGTTATCACAATTTTTCAAGGCCAAAGGAAGTAATGATGAGTCTTAGGTTGGTGTGGAAGTTGTGCGATAAGTCGCCGTTTCAGCAAGTTCATTGCCATACATGTCGACGTTGGATGGGAAAACCAAAAAGGTAAGGATTTCTTTAGCAAGTGGACCAAATGCAAGGTTTCTGGATGAAGGTGACCATTGGTACTTATGGCAAATCGGTTTCGTAGTGCAAGAAGTGCACTTCGGGAGTTGCAGAAGATCGTATACATCTTATCTACGGCAAGAGCCATAATCCTATAAATCACCAGGGTCATTGATAGGGCCAGAGCAAATAATTCGGCTGTAAATGTGGATGAACAGGTGGGGAGAATATGGGAGACAATACGGTCGAAAAAGTAAGCAAAGCTGCAATGCCCTCCGACTTTCTGTAGCCATTGTGTACACTGATACTAACCCAGCAAGGAGTTCGAAGTAGGAATAATAATAATAATATTATTAATCTGTCATTTCGCAATCTATATATGTACTAATAAAAAAGAAAATACAGTGTTTCTTCTTAATAATAAAAAAGGTCTTTCATCTTAAATTACGTTCTCACCTTAGCCTATTATAAATCTTAGAATCAGATTCTACCTTTTAAATTCTAACCCTGATATCTAATTTGGTGTGATCACTACAGTTTTAAAACTAAAATTAGGTCTTCACCATCAAAATTTTCTTCTTATTACAGAATTTACTAATCTCCTTGCATCTTTCTCTACTATATAATTCTTTTACCTCCTAATCTAACGATTCGTTGATCTCGTCAAGCATTTTAAATACTAATCATCTTCATTTCCCCTATCATTTTCACCATAGTATCTAATCTCTCTACAAAGGTTATCTAATATGGTAAATTTCAAAAATGCCGTTAGCCTCAATCGTTCCCATTAAATTAAGTTTAAATCCAGAACAAAGATGGGTTTTTAGTA
This sequence comes from Armadillidium nasatum, assembly GCA_009176605.1. Classification (NCBI taxonomy): domain Eukaryota; kingdom Metazoa; phylum Arthropoda; class Malacostraca; order Isopoda; family Armadillidiidae; genus Armadillidium; species Armadillidium nasatum. Next base: position 50,674 of record SEYY01020412.1, on the reverse strand, counting down.
TTTTTAAAGTAATAAACTAGAATGAGAAAGTTTTCTATCTCAAATTCACTTTGGTGACCATTTCAGCTAGATGTAAAAAGCATCATGGAGGGGAAATAAAATTAACTGCCTTTAATCGGGACTACAGAGTCCAAGTAAAAATCTGAGAAAATTAACCTGTTCTGACCCCAACCTAGAAAATAACTTTTAATTCTTGTATTTCGAACAAACTAATAAAAAAAAAAATTTTTCAGTAAATTTTCATTCGCAATTTTAAAAATTTTGAGTTAATTTTCATTCGCAATTTTAAAAATTTTGAGTTAATTTTAAATTTTAAATTCAAAATGTCTTTTAAAAATTATCCCCCATTTAAATCTTCATTTCAGACAAAATTATTGTAACAATGAATAAAAAAATAAGTTTCAGAAATTGTATGACAACATTATTTTCGCTACCATTCTTTCAAAGTCTAAATGGAGAATTGGTTATTAAAACTTACGTTTCTTTATAAGGGAAAAGTATCAGAAAATTCATAGTCAAAGTATTCAAACATAAAATGAAAGAGCTTCTAAAAACTCATAAGGGAGGTTCATGTTCCTTAAAATACACAGACACTCGTTCTAAATTTTAGCTATCAATACTAGATTATCGATGACAACAATAATGTGATACTATGACACTGGAAGTGAATTAGAGGAAACAGTAAGGCACATCATAATTGCAACTTTTCACCATCTTTACAACTTGACAGACGTTTCAAAAGAATTCTAAACCAAGAAAGATCATCTTTTTTCGTACAGTCGTACAGTGACTGATAATATTTAAAATATGTTAAGCACAGTAGAAAATATTAATAAAACTGAAGAAAAAGTCACTGCGAAGAAGAATAAATAAGCAGTGATGAACCTTTAGATACTGTTGAGGCTCAACTAACCTCTGCGTAACCCAACACGTGCAATGTGCTGTACAAATATCGCAATTAACAAAAAGAGGTTTATATGGGATCGCTGCACTGTAACTATGATGGTCAATTTGATATAAGTAATCATTGTAAGTTTGCTTTTCAAAGTATCGCAATTAAAATAAAGAACAGGTTTATAGGACAGCCACGCAGCACCAAAGATAGACAACTTGAGACTAGTAGCCATCTTGATATCTTCTAGAAACGAGCGGGAAAAGAGAGATACTTTTGATGTGGACACTCTGAAGCAGCATACCCAAATGGTGAAGAATTTGTTCTGAATAAAGCCCCTTCTAGATGCCATTGATAATACTAATGTCTTACCGACTAAAAGTAAATGGAAGAATGTGTCGCAATTAAACTGTACTTGCTTATCCTTTATAGTCATTAAAAAGCTGCAAGAAGATTTAACTCCTGGTAAAATCCTATAGGAGTGGAAACATTTAATACTTAACCTATCTCAGGAAGGAGGTCTAATTGAGTTTTCTATGAAGAAAAGAGAGGTTCAGATTCTTGAAAATGAGATCTTGTTAGTTGTTGTTTATGTAGATCCAATGAACTAAATTCTGTTAACGAAGATCTAATTATGACCAAAGAAGGGCCATGAAAGCCTATTTTAAAAATCCGTAACTACGTCAAGATCGTTAATGGGTAAAACCCCATTATCCTCTTCACATGATAATATTAGATTTTGAAAAAAAATCAAGAAAAAAAAGCAATGTTTGGACGTAAGATAGAGTCTTTGGATGTAAAACTAAAAGGATGAGCAAGAAATTTGGGCACTGATTTCACAGCCCTATTTCCACCATAATATAGAAAGATTAGATACTAAATTAGGTCATAGCAACCTTGTGAAATTCAAATCTTTAAAAACTCAACTTCTTCACATCTCTCTCTCTCTCAAAAACACCTCCTAATTTTCCTTTCCTCTTCGATGGCTCTCCCGTCTCACCTGTAAATAACATTAACATTCTTGGTCTAAACATAAACAATAAACTGTCTTGGAAACCACATATCACAATGGTTGCTAAAGCGGCCTCTAAGTAGCTGGGTTCAGGTTGCGATTATTTTTTCTTCTGAGCAGTTATTCTAAATATATAAGGATCTTATTCGCCCTTGTATGAAGTATTGTTCTCACATTTGGGGGGTCTCCGGCTCCTCCTCTCTTCTGGATAGGTTTGAGTTTAAAGCTAAAAGATTAATTAATTGTCCCCTACTTTCAAACTCTCATGACCCCCTATCTCTGCGACGTGACGTTGGCGCACAATCTCTTTTCTATAGGTACTACAATGGCAGGTGCTCGAGGGAATTGGCCTCTCGCATTCCTCCATCGTTGCGTCGTCCTCTTTGCACAAGGGGTGCCCTGCTTTCGCACGAATTGTGTGTGGATGTAGGAAACCACAGGCTAGCTCGTTGTGGTGCCTCTGTTCTTTCCAGCCACCTCTGTTCTGTGGATCTCTCTACCATCATCTATTTTTCCTCCTGTATTTAATCTTCCACTCTTCAAGGCTTCCGTCTGTCCCCCCCTGAGGGATGCTTTGGGTTTGTGTTTGAGTGAGTTTTCTTCCTTTATGTGTGCCCCCTCCTTGAAAAGGGCTCTGCTCGTGAGTGGTGCCGATCTGTAAAAAAAAAAAAAAAAAAAAAAAAAAATTTTTTGACTAACAACTTTACCTAAAATATCCTTTTCTCCAGTTTCCATATCAGGATAAGTTTCTGGAGGATAAAGAGGTGTATGGTGATTCTGTAACCTAGAAGTATTGGAAGGGTAATTTCTAGATGAAGATCTTGCTCCAACGTAAGATCTATAAAAGTAAATAGCTAATCCCATAACCACAAACACAGCCATGACTCCACCAGCAACTGAAATAAAATTAACAGATTCAAGATATGTGAATATGCTCTAATGTATATTAACTCTGATATAAGTTGTATGGAAATGGTTATTAGACTAAATTACGTAACATTTTGATAAAAAAGTACTAACACCTTGTTTTATATTTTCAAGGAAATATAAATATTTCGCTATTTCTAAACACAAAAACATTCTTTCCAGTTGTTTTCTGTTTTTGCCAAATACAATGTTTTAACGCAAATGATTCCATTTAATAAAAAAAAACAAAATTTTCAACTATGTCTCAAGCGTGAGAAGCCAGCCTCAGTACAAAGTGTTTGAAAATGTTCAAGTTAAAGGCAGTGGGGAAATAAAAAAAAAAGAACATTCCGGATTTCGAAAAGTTGAGTTGATTGGCAGAGACGAAATAGCTTACCACAACTTCTTAGTATTAATAAGTTATCAGAAATTATAATATTAGGTATAAAAAAGTAGAAAGAAGGTAGAGAAGGTAGATCAGAACAGGAATTACTCAAAGTAAAATTAAAGGCAAAGGTTTGAGGAGCAAACTTCATTGTAGCCTGTTAAAAAATGAAAATTGATCCTAAAAAATTGTTACCAGTTTTATAGCCATTTTAGAATAAATCTTAATTTCATACCTGGTCCTACTGGTAATGAAGGTCCACGTTCTTTCGAATGAGGCAAAGGAGAAAGTCCGGGAGGATATGGAGAAGGCCCCCCTCTAATCCCTCCATAGCAATTATGCGCCTGAGTACAATAGGGGTATTCGATAGGAGTGGTTCCATCACTCTCAAGAACACACCATACACAGTTGATGACTCCAAGGCACGAATGAATGCTCATATGCGTGTCACACACCACTGGAACGCACACATCTAATTGAGAGAGCATCCCGACTCCGTAGTGAAGGGGTTTTGGAGTTTCTACTGAACGAGGACAGGACACGTATGCTTCCCTCCACTCACTTCCACCTATAGCTGCAAGCCAAGAAGCTTTGGATGTCAAAGACTTCCACTCATCAGTAGAGTCTTGCAAGGAAAGACCTCGGAAAGCGCACGGCTCGGAAGGTAAGGGACACTCGCAAGGGCATTCACATGCAGCACTCTCCATCAGCTGGCAATTAAGGCAAAGTCTATCCACCTGTAAAGATTATATAGAGTTCAAACTATGGCCATAGATTGAATCCTAAATAAAGTAGTAGGTGCATTGTTTGATAAATTGTACATTTAGTACTTTTAAAAGTTAAAAACAAAAAGGTAAATAGGATAAAGAAATCATTTATAATACGAATATAAGCCAGTTAGAGCAGTTTTCTGGTCATGCATCCCAACTTTCAAATTACCTGTAAACAAGTTTATTTAATAACGCATAATTTGATTATAAAGGCTAGTTGATATATCTTTTCTATTAATTCACAAGTATTACCAGTAAGTTTCTTTTATTTAAGATGTTAAGTCAAGCTGGCAAAACGTTTACACCCATAAGAATTAGATTTCAAGTGAAAAAGCTTATATACCTCTATTTTTACAAATTTTTTTTTTTTTTTTTACAGAACGCCACCACTTCACGGGCAGAGCCCTTTTCAAGGAGGGGGTTTGATATATAATTGGACGTTGCAGAACTTCAATTTCGAGTATTTTTCTGTATGCCTAATAGTTTAATATCTGATCCTAATTTAAGTGGCACTATCTCGGCATATAATGAAATTTATATTTAGTGCCCAACTATGCCATTAAAAGTAAATAGCTAATCAAGAAAAACTGTTTCGTGGTATTCAAAACTCTGTCAAAAAAATTGAACATTCATAAAAATGTAAAGCAAACTTACCATACTGCAGGGACAAAACGCAGTTACAGGAGAACATGACTGATTTATAAATCCAAAAATGAGATTAGAGGCCGGGACTGCTGCAAGCTTATAATGAAGGCACGAATTCTCATTTATATATATATATATATATATATATATATATATATATATATATATATATATATATATATATATATATATATATATAATATATATATATATATATATATATATATATATATATATATATATATATATATATATAATAAATAATAATAAAAAAGAAAGTTATTATTTTTAATATAAAAGTTTTGATTTCATCATTGCATTTCACAAAATTTCACAGAAGGTCAGTCACCTTCGAGCAAAATATCACTGAAAAATTCTAACCTGTTTTTAATGCCTCAACATCATAAATCAACATCTTTGTTATCTACTTAACGCCATATACTACCCAACTAATTAAATACTAAAAATTACGCAACTCAAACCTTCCCACAATATAAAAGTGATGGTATATTTTCTTTCAAATATTGCATTGTTTCCCCTTTCTAGGCAACGAAATAAGTATCTTAGAGGTAAGGGTATCTTCGGACATTCTTTTTACTACCCTAGTATCTTTTTCTTTATAAAGCCATTATTCATTTTTGGTGTCTTGCTCATTTTCTTTCTTCTCCCACTCTTGACTCTTGCTGATTCACTCTCCAGTCTTTTCGTTATTCATATGGCTACATCACTTTCTTTATTCTATTACAAAAGATACTGCATCTCCGAAATCCTCCAATTACATGCCTCTAATTTAAAGGAAAGCAAGTGATACCACATCTTTCTACAAATTGAAATCTTTTTTCAGTAAAAATCTGATTGTTGTCTCCATTCTTTGATGTACATTGACGGTAAGAATTGAAGCACTCTTCTTTCCCCATTTTCTTTCGGCCTAAACAACTTCATTTGTCATAAGTTGGTGATATCAGCTTTTTATCTGGTCACTGATGAAGCTGCTATCTTTCAGCATCTGATAGGTATCATGTGGACTCATGACCTTTTACGCAAGAGCTTCTATAAAAAAGAGGGGGGGGGGATTGAAGTTATGCATTGTGCCATCCCTGAAAAATGTTTTAATATCTTACTCTCCTACTCCTATGATTGCTATTCTAAAGTAAAACAAAAATGTGCCAACAGAAGGTTTTATGGTAATTATTAAAGTAGATTTGCTTTTGAAAATAATTTGAGAAATTGTTTACATGTTTGAGAATGAGAATACAAAAAACTTACCTGCTTATAACTATCACCCGACTGGATAACCTCTCCAACTCTCAACTTAAAGACATAATGACGTTCGCTTGATCCTTGCCAATAGTTGGCACACCAAATCTTTTGAAGAACAGGAATGGAACGGCGGTTTCGTCCCTATTGACTTTCCTAAAAGAGCCATTGATAAAACCGGTTCCTAAAAGAATATTATGAAAAATTAGCAAAATAGCAAAAATGGATTATCTAAATTTCCACTTTACATAGAACATATAAATATTTTCACAATAAACAAACAAAGTCAATTAAAAAAAAAATATTTAATTTTTTTCTAAACATTAAAAAATAACACATAGAACAAAGCTTTTACTAACTTGGTGTGTTATATGCTTTGGAGGGCTATTTTCAGCATGCCTCATTGATGTCGGATTGAGAAAAGATGGATGAGCAATCAAATAAGCCTGACATGTCCATAAGGAAGCATCGAACACCACCATTTAAGTCCTTACTAGTCTGATTAAAATCTGTTAATGGGATAAAAAAAATCATTCACTTCCTAACTTTACATTCTAAATTTCTATTTGCTAACATTCCTTTTAATAATTAAAATAAATATAACCAACGGTTTTAAATTATAGGAAAAATGTAAAAAAAAGGTGAAAAGAAGCGAAACTGGGAAAAGGTACAGTACAAATATAGCATATATATATATATATATATATATATATATATATATATATATATATATATATATATATATATATATATATATATATATATATATATATATATATATATATATATATATATATATATATATATATATATATATATATATATATATATATATATATATATATATATATATATATATATATATATATATATATATAAGACACAATAAAAAAAGTAGGGAAAAACGAAAAGGTATTTAAGGAAGATGAGAATTTTGCTGACATTGTGGATTCTTTCAAATTTAAATGTGATTAAGATGCTTTATCGATATTATAACTTAAGAGCAATACAGTATGTCAAGGAGAAGGTTATAATCTACAAATAAAATTGGGAATTCAAATTGTATTTAACATGGAAATTGGCATTTTATGTTAATAATAACAAAGTGTGATTGTGATAAGTAGTCTACTTACAACGTGAAATGGTATTAAAATTATTAAAAACTCAAAGGTAAAAGAAGCTTTCAAACACACAGACAGATAAAGGTTACTTCTGGTGTAAGAATTCTAATTAATAATTTTCAATTCTAATTTCCTAGTCCTACTCCTACTATAAAAAAAAGACACAAAAAGTAGTTCACCTTTAAAGTAAATATTAGTAGCACACTGGGGTTCAATATCAACTAACAATTTATGCCAATAACCCATAGTAAAGTCTGCTGCAAGAACTGCCTGAATTGGATCGTCAGGGGAGTGTAGGGCTGCTGATTTTCCCTAATAATAATAATAATAATGAAACATACTAGATATATCATATTAATGTAATTAACATACAAGTACTTACTGTTTTAATATAAAACGAACCTACACTATAACACGTTGCCAGATATATAATTACCTCATAAACAGTGTGAGAGACTGTAACAATGCGACCACCACCTCCAGGATCCAAAAACGGTGGTGATACCACAACTTTTCCAGCATTTTCTACAGCTTTAACAAACCATTCCTGAGATTTTGGATCATAAGAAACGTCCATCAATGTTCCTGGATGCGTGATTGAAACACCTTGAAAAGTGGCTCCGTACCTTCGTACGATATACTTCTGCAGTTTACTGTCCATTTGAAGGGACTGCCAAAGAGTTGAGATTTGATATAGCGCCGAAGCGCTTTCTTTGATGCCTTCTTTGAGACCAGGGTTTGATAGTAACTGGCTACTGTCCATCAAGTAAGCCATAATACTAGACTCTGAATTGGAATTACGGAAACTTCTGGCCATGTGAGTACTTGGAGATTGATAAGCTCCAGCAGACAGGAACAAGGCTGGTCCATCTTAAAAGTTTATTCATTATTATTATTATTATTATTATTATTATTATTATTATTATTATTATTATTATTATTATTATTATTATTATTATTATTATTATTATTATTATTATTACACAAATAAAAAACAAGTGTAAAAAAGTTCATAAGTAAAACGTGTGGAATAAATGAAATACATGTAAAAGTGAATGGGAAACTTGGCAGAAAAAACGAAAGAAAAAAAAAAAAAAACACAGACTAATAAACCAATAAAAGGATATCGTGAACAAGCAAAAGCAAAAGTTAAAGTTTAAGTAAGGTCTAAAGCAAGGTTGGAATAATTCAAATCAAATTATATAAATCAGTTGATTGCTTTGTTTATTTTTTTTTTTTTTTTTTTTTTTGAATAACGTCACCGTCTTTAAATTTTTTTAAGTTCACATTAACAAAAAAGAACTTGTAAAAAAGAAAAAGAAAATAAATTAAAATTAATATAAATTAAACATTTTATTGAGCTGAGGTCAAAAATTAATCAGCGTCCGACGATATTCTTACCAAATTATTGAAAACCACTAAACCAGTGACACTGTTTTACCTTTGAAGTTTGAAATCTAACATTTTTATATATTTATTGTAAAAGATGGGTGAGTTACATAAAATTTACAAAGATCAATAGTATTAGCGTTCTTTAATTTAATTATATTATTTATTCATTTTTTTTCTATTTGCAAGTTGTATGAGTAAGACCGTGACCGAACAACTCTTTCTAATCATAAATAAATTAAATAAATAAATAATTATAAGCCATCCAGTATCTTTATAAAGAAACTTTTTTAATAAGTTTAGTGCTGTTAACTTGTCACCTGGAATTATGCATTACTGTAGATGTGAATAAAAAAAAAGAAAAAAAGAAAAAGATTGAATGAAAAGCTTTAAAGTTGAAATGTGTCAGCAATCTACCACAAAATCACCAATTCTGGTCTAAAAAAGAAAAGAAATATAACAATAAAAAAAAAAACTTAAAAATGAACTGGTGAGGTTTTAAAAATAAATATAAGAAGGTAAAACAGTGGATGAAACTATAGTTAGGTAACACGTAAATAAATAAATGGGCTGAGAGACTTGAAGAAGAAAATTAGTGATAAATGGAGAGACTACTAGACAATAAGAGAAACTGTAAGAGTAAAAGAGTAAGAAGCAGTAGTGGCAAATATGTTCATGAAACAAATGATGATGAAATGTTATGCATGATGACGGATAACAAAACTGATTAGTTATTATATTGCTGACATACCCAATGTCCCCATTTGGTTAAAATGTCTGCAAACTTTAGCTTCTTGTGGAGACAAGAGGTCAAGACGATGGAAGAGGGCGTACGAAGGCAATGGGTCAATATTGGAGGACAAAATTTTTAAAGGAGGCCGCTCTGAGGGCACAGATAATATAAAAATCCAACCAAAATCATCATTTCTTCTCCACCAATATTCACGCTTGAATAATATATATATATATATATATATATATATATATATATATATATATATATATTATATATATATATATATATAATATATATATAATATATATATATATATATATATATATATAATATATATATATATATATATATATATATATATATATATATATTTTTTTTTTTTTTTTTTTTTTTTTTTTTTTTTTTTTTTTTTCATAAAATAGTTAAAATAGAGTAGAAACTATTCAATAGAAATTAAGAGATAAAATTATTTTATAAATTTCTAATTACAGTAAATTAAAGCTACATATTTTCCATGTGGAGACAATCCGCCCATTTATATATATATATTCATTTGAGCTACATAATCTTTCACTGTAACAAGAGAAAAGAGCACAGATACTTAATGAAGTCTTAAGAGTTTCTCTCAGATTCTATCCTTTCTCTTATAAGGTAATTGGTTCTCCATCTCAGAATATGAAGAGCAAGAATTCTTTAACATTTTAAATTTATACAGTGAAATACGAAAATAATTCATACATAGACACTAAATAATTTTACAATTTCTGCCACTGTGTACGAGCTTATTATAAATATATATATATATATATATATATATATATATATATATAATATATATATATATATATATATATAATATATATATATATATATATATATATATATATATATATATATAACACCCAGAGAGTAAAGGCTGATGGCCTCCAAAATTCCACCAAAGTTAGGGGAGGGAGGGACTAGTAAAATTAATGACCGACATATCCTCCATACAAGGTGCTTAAAACAACAGTGCAAGTCAACGATACAAAGTGTTAAAAAGCGTTCAAGTCAAAGGAAGTTGAAAAATAGATAAGTAGAATACATGTATGACTGAACATATTAGGACAGACAGAGAAAGTATAAGACTGTGTGGAAAGGCGAGTGAAACAAGCTCTCCTTAAAGGAGGAGGTACATGACTTGGGAGTTCAAAAGAGCAGTAACCACTGAAATGGCAACAATATTAGGAGAGTAATGCAACAGCACGAAAGGCGTGAGACTATAGAGAATTATTAAGAGCACTAGAACTGACAAAACGTAAATTCCACCTTATCAAGAGGTGCAGTATGTGTGAAACCATCCCAGATATGCGAAGTTACTCTGTACATGGGAGAACAAAGCACACATACAAGCCAAGCAACTGAGGTGGTGGGAAGTTCCTAAGCCTTCTCAGAACACCTAACCTATCAGAAGTTTGTTTGGAAAGAGCCCATACTCAAGGAGGGGGTGTTTGGAAAGAGAGAATGTGGTCCTTCCATTTTGGTATAAAAACTGAATTCCAGACATGGTACAACTTCTTCTGCAACGACTTGGAGAGACCCAAACTTGCAAATTGGACTCTCTTTGATATGACAATAGCAAACCGCAAAGTGGATATCTGCAATTCTCTAAACTATTTGAAATACATTTCATAATTTAATTATGGATAGATTTTGTGACTGGTGATGGAAAAAATGGATATATTACAGAAGTATAAAGAGACGAAGACAATGGTTTAGTGGTGGTGAACAGCCTAAAGTTAAACCACAAATGAACCTCCATTAAAGAAAAGTTTTGTTAAATGAATGATGAAACTGTGTTGGTGGTGATCCCCTTTGAATAGCTACCAGTTGAAACAAGGATATATATATATATATATATATATATATATATATATATATATATATATATATATATATATATATATATATATATATATATATATATATATATATATATATATATATATATATATATATATATATATATATATATATATATATAAAATAGAAGAGGAACTAATCAATATAAATTAAGAGATAAAATATTATATATTAAATATGTCTAGTTTCAAATCTACTGTCAGCAGAAGAGAATCTGAACACCTTGTTGAAGGAACGAAGATCTACTTTTGTCAATTGCAAATATTCAGGTACCACCTGGATAAAGCATATCCCAAGTGAAGAAATTGAAGACTTTGGCTGGTAATATATCTTATACCATCCTTATTCTCCAGCTTTTGATCCATCAGATTATCACGCTACTGCGAAACTTACAGAACCGTTTTAACAAATTAGGTCTTGCACGCATGACGAGGAAACTAGCTTTTACTTGATTACTAGCTTATAAATCTTTTATTAGCTTGATTAAATCACTGTTGCTCAATCTTATAGAAATCATGGGTCAATTTTAAGAACTTGATGCACGCCGTTGGTTATTCAACAGACAAAAATTTTATTTATTGCTTTTAGGTTTAAACTCAGAAGGAACAGCAAGGGAATGAATAGGGAATATGAAAGATTCAAAACAATTAGAACCAATCAACGTGTATTATTTTCCTACACTTCGTTGTATTGCAATCTTTTAACTAAATATATTAAATATGAGCATTTCAAGGGTAAAGCAATCAAAATGTTATTAAAACCAATTTTTCATATTTTGTCTTTTAAATATGTAATAAAATTAATAGCTAAAACAACAGTAATTATATTAATAGCAATATAAATTCTTAATAAACTTACTTCTCTCTTCGAATTTCTTTTACTTCTCTTATGTCCTGATGGAAGCATTAACACGTTAGGAGCTAAGTGATGAAACGTCGTGCTAGTTTCTAATCTTGTTACAGGTGTAGATAGCAAGGGCTGGGACCACGTTTCCGGTCGACCCATTTTTGGATGACTTAACGCATTACCTTATACATGTTTAAAAAATAAAATACTTTATTATTGGCAAGAGAAGTATGTAATATTCTTAACATTATAAATCTTTTTCTAACTACTCAATTTCAACTTGATATTCCTTTTATGTAAAGTGTTAACTAATATTAGAATTTAAAACACTGCATTCGAAAATTTTAATTTTAGATTTATTTTTCTCTCTAAAGGAAAAAAAAAAATTTTTTTTCATAAACTGAATTTGTGGAGGACGTGGCAGTCCGATTTCGTAAAAGCCTGGAAAGTCAGACTTACCAGATTCGAATCCAACTCGCAATCCAACGTTCATTCAATCTTTCATACAGAAATGGTGAATAAGACCCATTTTCAGAAAAGAAAAAAAAGGATGTTCCATAATAACTTAATACCAGTCAAGTTAAACGAAGGTTTTAGAAACGGATGTTGCCCTACTGAAAGACATGTAACAGTACACCCCAAGGGTTTAAGCCCACAAAGGATGTAGCTTCTTGATATTCTTTTCTTAACTAAATTAATATAATTAAATTTAAATTTACAGTATTTTCAGCTAATTACCCATAAATGTCTTAATAAAAAATAAAACTAATATGTCTTACAAAGAATACATAGTACTTCATGCTTTATATAGGAATTAAAAATAGACATTACCTTTACGATTAACGACAAAAACATATGAATTATCTTGCAGGGAATAATGAGAAGCTTCATCAAGGAAATACGACAAAGAGAAATCAAAACCCAAAATACCAATAATATTTCCTTCTTCGTATACCACTTTAGACAGTGTAACAACCATACCTACGGAATAATAATAATAATAATAATAATAATAATAATAATAATCCCTCTCTGGAGCTTTTTGATAAAAAATGATTTAATTATTATTATTATTATTATTATTATTATTATTATTATTATTATTATTATTATTATTATTTTAAAGCTATTGGAAATTTATTAAAAAATAAGATTATACAATTATTTTTAAAATTTAAAAAAAAAAAATATATATATATATATATATATATATATATATATATATATATATATATATATATATATATATATATATATATATATATATATATATATATATATATATATATATATATATATATATATATATATATATATATATAATGTTTTATTTATTTTTATATTTATTAGCTCAATTCAAAATATGGCAAATAACAATTCCATTGAATGAAAATGATTGCAGGAACCGTTGCAAACAATACATAATAATTAATGCCTACATACTATGGAGTATAAGAAACTCAAAAAATATTTCTTGGTACTTAAATCAATAATAACAGCATAGGCTAAAATAATAACGTGAAATAATGATACATTTATTATTAAAAATTAAAAAGCGGATTATATAAATTTAAAGAAAATTTTCAGAAGAAAACTAAAATAAGGATAAGACTGAAGAGATGATGAAGAAGGAGGTAAGTAAAGATACGAGGTATCAGTCAGGAAAGGTATGAAAGTTATATTTGTAAAACTTAAATTACATTTTATCTTTTACCTTTTCAAATTTACCTTTTAAGTTTCATTTTACATAGTGAAATGGCAAGTAAAAAAAAACAAAGCAAAATCTTTAAAAAAGGGCTAAATCTAAGGTTGAAAACAAACATAAAGGATGGGTAATGACTAATGAGTATCTTTTAGCCTAAGTATTTTATAAATAATGAGTAAACAAAAACAAGTGTGGGAAATATAAAAAAAAATTTTTTTTTCATCATATGACAATTTTTAACAACAATGGGGGGAGGAATAATCATGTCTAAACTGTGACTATAAAGTGAACATCTGGTGATATGAAAATAAGAGGAGACTTACAGGAACATGTAGAAGAACAATGGAATAGGATATGAAGAATCTGAGGCATACCAGGGAGAGGCAAAAGGAATGACAGAATAAACTGAAAAAAATTGAAATTAAGATAAGAGAAAAAGAAAAAGAAGGAAAACATTAGCTTTTAAACTGCTAAAACAAAGGTAATACCTATCTAATTTCTATCAATTTCATGTCCAATTACTTAATAATAATAAAGTAACAATTTAAACAGCAAAGAAAAAATCTAAACAATTACTATTTCTTTTTACATATTACATGTGACACTAAGTATCTGACAGATTAATCTTAATATTTTCTCAAAAATAAAGAAAAAAATATATATATTTCCTTACCATTGCTTTGTGAATCCCAATAAGGGTCTGAAATCGTGACATTTGGATTCAAGTTTGGAGGTTCAACAACATTATAGAAATTCCTAACAATAGGTGCTACCCGTAGGGTAGCAGATATGGGAATAACTTCCCCATGATGCGAACCTTTCCTAGTAAGAATACCAAACCTACCATAATCTTGTTTTGCTAAAGTATCTAAAAATTGTGTTTGAGTCGAAGGCTCGTCTGAAATACAAATAATTATCTCAAATAAATAAAATAATTATAAGGAATGATATAAATTTTCATTAATTAACGATTTAAAGGAACAAACTTTTTCAAACATTAAAAGGAATGTAAAATATTGTTAAGGGTAGATTCTTTCAAACTAAGGGATAAAGGTTATAAGAAAATGGAAATAGAGACTTACTCTGAGGAATACCTAAGCCGAAGGCACTAATATAAACCCTGGCACTTATTTCATCAATTTTTCTAGCAGTTACACGGAGAACTTGTTCCATTTCACTGAGTTCACCTAAGATACCTCTTGTTATATAAATAATTAGAACAGATTGACGTTTAGATGATCCCCCTTGGCGAATTGGCCAACTAGATATGATATTGAGAGCGCTTTCCAAACCTAACGAATGATTTGTAGGGACTGAAAAAAAAAGAGAGAATATCAATACTAAACCAACTCAATTCAATTTATTTACCTAGTCTCTTATTGGTCTTTCAGTATTTTATTACCATCTTGGATTTCCAAGTAATCCACAAAATGCCTGAGACTTCGCTTCACATCGTGACTAGCTGAACGAAGAGTATTTAAACAGGATGGAGAAGGAAAAATTTCAGACTCAGCAATTCCCACCATTGCTATATTATCCTTAGGAGCAAGTGTGTCAATTATATAATGACCTACAAAAGTAAAAAATAAAATTTTTAAATATATTTACATTAAATATTAATAATTTTTTTGAAGACTATGTATAATTAAATGTATAATTTAATAAAAAAAGATACATAAGATATGGAATTGGAACAGTCTTTTAAAAATCAAGAATTTTACACATGAAATACAAAGTTTTTAAACAAAAATCCTACACTCCAAATTTGCATATTTCATTTCAAAAGATTTTTAACACTAATATCAATTCTTAGTGTAATTTATTATTATTATTATTATTATTATTATTAATAAATGAGCTTGGGAATTAATTGGTTAATTAATTATGCATATTTACAATAAAAAATAAATGTTTAAATAATTCTTCAAGAATACTTCTATGACATATAAACAGCAAACAGTTCCAAATAAAATTATTATTATTACATATAGGTGATCATTGAAAAAATGTTACATTTCTAAGATTTACAGAGTTTCTTAACATAATTTTCAAGAAACTCAATATTCTAGACTATTTATGCTTCAATGAAAGTAGCTTTAGGCGAGAAGTTCAAAAAATACATTTGCAATTGGGATAAGCTTGAAACAGAATCTGAGTTTTTTAAATTGAATGAAAAAAGTGGCTTTTGGATAAAGATAGATGGCTGAAAGTGCAAAATGTATAGAGTATGGTAGATGCTGCAACAATTTGAATCAATTAATTTTTCAGGGAAAGATGGCACATAAATGAACTGGAGAACTGTTGTGACAGATAAGCACTTTTCCAAACCATATTCGACCAATTTTCTCATAGCACCTTTTAATATGTTTAAAAATGTGGAATAACAATTTTTTCCCATCTATCATCACCATCCATGTAATGCTATAACTCTTTTGAATGATCAGATTAAATTCACCATCTTTGATCTAAGTTTTATCTAAAATTTGACTGGTCTTCACTATGGCAGTGAGTATTCATGAACCTAAGTTCCTTTCTTGTAAAATGACAGAGAAAATTTAATATTGAGAAACTGTTGTTAATAAGGTTTAAAAAATTTATTTTTAATTGGATGTTAGCAAATGAAACCCAATCTTATAAAGTTAACTCAGGTCGTGTACAGTTATTTGATCCAAAATATGAAACACTCATTTCTTTGATGTTTTCAAAAACCACTGCAATTGCTAATGTATTTAATCAAATATTAGTTAAAACTGTGTCAAGAAATTTGACAAAAATATCTTGAGTGATTATATTTCATTGGTTAATTCCGAAATATGCTTCACATTTTGTTTTGATTTTTTTGCCTCCTATGTGTGACTGTACATACTTTTCACATATATATATATATATATATATATATATATATATATATATATATATATATATATATATATATATATATATATATATATATATATATATATATATATATATATATATATATATATATATATATATATATATATATATACTTAACACTAAGAAGGAGCATGGTCCTGATAGTACTACTCCTGCGGCTCTTAAAACTTGTGCTCCTGAGCTTGACCCTGCCTTGGTAAACTATTTTGTCTCTTCTTTTTACTTCGACCTTCCCTTCTTGCTGAAAACATGCGCTCATTCAACCTGTGCCGAAGAAGGGGGACCCCTCTCAATCCTCTAACTATTGTCCTATTTCTTTGCCTCCGTTCTTTCTAAAGTTTTCGAATCTATCCTTAACAGGAAGATTTGGAAGCACCTCAATTCTTCTAATCTTATGGTTTTCGTAAAGAAAGCTCTACTGGTGATCTTTTTTCCCTTCTTTCTGACTCTTCGTCTTCCACTCTTCGGTGTTTCGGTGAATCTTTCGCTGTGGTGATAGACATATCGAAAGCCTTCGATAGAGTCCGGCACAAAGCTATAATTTCCAAACTTCCCTCTTTCGGAATATATCCTTCTCTCTAATTTCCTTTCTGGTCTTTCTATAACAGCTGTTGTTGATCGCCATCGTTCTTCCTTTAAATCTATAAATAGAGGTATTCCTCAAGGATCTGTCCTATCCTCTCTTTATACTTTTCATTAATGACCTCCTTTCCATTACTTCTTCATCTATCTACTCATATGCTGATGACTCCACCCTTCATTACTCCTTTCACTTCGAAAGACGCCCCTCCCAACAGCAGTTAATAATTGTAAGAAAGGTGGCCTTGGATCAATTGACCTCTAACCTTTCTCGTATTTCAAATTGGGGCAGAGAAAAAAATGGTCGTTTTTGATGCCTCAAAACCTCAATTCCTCCATCATTCTACTCGACACAACCTTCCAGACATCTATGACATCATCTTCGAAAACGCTTGACTCCAACCTTCATCTGGTCTTTGGAATTAATTGGTTAATTAATTAATTAATTAATTATGCATATTTACAATAAAAAAATAACAAATGTTTAAAAAATTCTTCAAGAATACTTTTATGACATATAAACCACAAACATTTCCAAATAAAATATTATTATTATTATTATTATTATTATTATTATTATTATTATTATCACTTCCAACATTTCAAAATTATATATATATAAATATATATATATATATATATATATATATATATATATATATATATAATATATATATTATATATATATATATATATATATATATATATATATATATATATATATATATAACCAAAATAAATTACCTAAAGCTTTAGATGTTAATAACAGTCTAGGTCGCATTGTATGACCTACATCAAATAATAAAACTATGTTCCTTCCGTTAGGCCTCACAGTTTTTTCATAAATGTGATGATGACGACTAGATTGGCCACAATCTGAACCGACGCTAGTCCCTGAAGGTAAAATTAATATGTGATAATTTTAATTAGTTTGTTAATACTACTACTACTAATAATAATAATAATAATAATAATAATAGCAAACCTGATCTGTGAGCAGGATATTCTGTGTGAACTCCACTCGCAGACATAAAAAACTGCCATTTTAAATTAGGATGTAACTGTAGATTTAATGAAAATACTGAAAATAAAATATAAAAAAAATATATTAAAACGGCCATTACAAAAAAGAATATATATATATGTAAAAATAAAATTTATAATATCATTATTTATAATCTTTAAAAATATAAAGAATACCTTCTGTTAACTTTGGTGGTGTAAAAAAAATAAAATCTTCGTTCATAAGTCTATCGTGTTCCAAACCCGAATCACACCACAGATCCAGATTTACTTTTGTTCCAAAGTGTGTCGTACCTTAAAGATATACAAATTGTATGTTGATCGTACCTTAAAGATATACAAAATTGAACTAAACAAAACAAAAAGATTTCTTAAAAAAATTTCCTAAGATTTTTATTTATTACATGAGTTTTACATCACTTATTTACTTAAGCAATCAAAAGGCTCTGACAGGTATGCATATTTCAGAAGGTAAAATATAACAATAAGAATAAACTGTGCAAAAAATAGGCTCTTAAATATGAAAAATGAACTTGTTCAGGAATTTATTCATTGAAATAAATTTGTACACCTAAATTTATGTAATTTATTAATTTTATTTCACTTTCAATTTAAATTTATATTCCCTCTCCTTTTAACTAATCTGATTAATTAAAATTGGTGCAAGAGGAGACATAAGTTAAACATTCAATATCCTATCCTTTTTTTTTTCCTTTTACGCCAAAAATAAAGTAATCATCATTTTATGAATTAAAATAATATGTCTTCCATTCTGAATTTCAATTAAATCTAATTGCTGTGCTATGGTTTACTTTGAAAATTACAATGCAGTAATTAAAATACGAAGCAATTACAACTTAAACGACATTACCTCCTAAGTTGATTAATGAAGATGAAAAATCTAAAATAATTAATTACTTTTGGTTTTTGCGGAATTTGATTAATTAGACCTATTTAACTCTCTCTATATTCAAATGTTGTGTTTGTGAAAGGCTTACTCCCAAATAATTTAGTGCTGACATTCAACAAACACTATTCTGGTTAGAAACAAAGACATTCCTATATCAAAACAAAATAAATAAGTTTCAACATTCAACATGTTGAAACAACTTTTAATATCATCTCATTTTGTTGGAATTTAATGATTCTGTAAAATTTATAGTATATTCATTCACTTTTGTATACAACTATGCACAATACAATGATAAGTAGCATATTTACACAGTAAATGTTAAGATAATGTAGCATGCAATAATACATATGATTTTAATAAGACTTAAAAGTAGAGAATGATTTACATTTTAAAAATTTAAAATATTTCCAAGTTTAAAAACCGGTTTATAATTATTTTATAAAACAATAACGAAAAACATTTTCCAACATTTAAATAATCCAATTTGAAAAATCATTTTGCTGGACCAGTCACTTAATTGGATAGAGTCAATCTTGTCCTGACTCAAAATATATACCGTATATATATATATATATATATATATATATATATATATATATATATATATATATATATATATATATATATATATATATATATATATATATATATATATATATATATATATATATATATATATATATATTAATGATGGGACGATTAATCGTTGTAGGCATATTTTTTTAATCGTCATCGTAAATTTTATGACCATTATTTACATATTTCAGCTCATAAATATCTCTGCTCAATCCTCTTATATTGAGAGTGAAAGGCTGTTTAGTAGTGGGGGTCAAATATACTCTTCAAGAAAAATTCGAATTACTCCAGAAATTGGAGAAAAAAATTCTTTCTGCACCATATTTATGATATCTAATAAATTTAAAGTATTAGTAGTTTGCACGTTTGTCCATGTTCTCATATATTAAAATTTTTAAAATCAATGTTCTAAAGATAATACAGGGTGTTCCATTTGCTCTCGGCCCCAGATATGTGCTTATAGATATCAAAATACTAGACACATAAGTTAAAATTTGCCACGAACAAAGTCTAGTATGTGAGAATCGTGCTGACATCACAACAAGTGTTGGAAGTTATATCCATTAACATCAAGGCATGCCTGCACACGCTTTCCAAGTTAAGGAAGGTTACCACCATAGTCCCTTGGAAATGACCCATTTGTACATGCTGACAAGTGGAACGACCTCTCATGATTTATACCTGGATTCTCACTCACCAAAGCCTGTTCAAAGAAAATTTTATTAACTTATGACCAGTACTTTGACATCTATGAGTATATCTGGGGCCAAGAGATAGAGGGACACCTCTATATTACACTATATATTAAATTAACATGTATTTACACATCTGAATTAAGAATAAAGAAAACAATTTAATTCTTCCTTATTATAAAATTGTTAAATTTATTAAAATAATTGAAATTTTCAAAATATACTTTTCAATTTCATTGTCAAAAAATTCTTGATCGTCTCATCACTATATATATATATATATATATATATATATATATATATATATATATATATATATATATATATATATATATATATATATATATATATATATATATATATATATATATATATATATATATATATACTTCATAAAGTTTGTGTGGTTTCGAATAAAAACACTTCAAACAGAGACTGAGGCTTCATTCATAAGTAGATCACAAGCACCAATTATGTATATTGAATTGAAAACAGAGTATAACACATGTAAAAAATTTCATTTATTGTTAACTTTACTAAGTGATTAAGATAAAAAATTAAAAATTAAGCGCCTAAAGAATTTAATTCAATAAATTTAATTCAACTTCATACTTACATTAAATAATGATCTGGAATTATGCAACATGGATAATATTCATATTGTTTAGCCTTTTTGCCCAACTCAATGCCAACTTCATAATCCAATATCTCGCCATCACTTTTCTCTCTATTACTCCATAGTCTTTCATTTTCAAATTTTTCGAATGATAATTTAACAATTACTGCCATTTCTTCTAATAAAGTACTATATAACTTAAGCTTTTCATCCAGAGATTGGACCATCTAAAAAAAAGTTACAATTATTATTAAAAATTGCTCTACTAATTTGAGTAAGGTCTTCCTTAATGTATATGACATCCCTAGTAGACATTACAATTTTTCTTTTAGCTCTATAGAAAATTTTAAAAATTTAATAAAAATATTACTACAATTATTGATACAAAAATTATCATAAAATGATAATGATAAGAACTGTGAAGGAATACAAAATAATTTGCTCTTTGCACTTTATACTATTTACAACACAGAAGCAATAATAATAATAATAATAATAATAATAATAATAATAATAATAATAATAATAATAATAATGCTTACTTTGGTAAGCTCTTTCTCTTCATCTTTCTTAACAGTGACATATCTTAATGAATTAAAAATATCCTGAAAAAAAAAAAAATTTAAATATCAACTTTCAGTTTTAAAAATATTATATAACTGTACCAATTCCAATTCATTTATCATGCACAAGATACTATATACCTGTAAGTTTGTTACTCCAAGTTCAGTATTCGCCATCTGACGTAACTGAATTGATAATGCTGCAGCTCTATCCAAAAAAGATACTTTGGAATCTGTGTAATTTTCCACATCAATGGCACCCTTATTTAACCTAATTAATAATAATAATAAAAATAATAATAATAATAATGTCCATCAATTGACTTTACTTATAGTAATGACAAAACATACCTGCTAATAAAACATTCTAATACTTAAATAATTAATAATTAAATCTGGTCTACTTTGCAACATTTAAAATTTAGTTTACAGGAAAATTACGTAAATTTTCTAACTCTAATTTTCTCTTTCATATTTTGGTCTCAATTTCGTTTGTTATTCATCTAATTTTTAAAAACATTTATTAGTCAATTTGTAATAAGGATGTTCTATAACTCAAAGGGTCATGCCAGATTCACCTACTGGATTGAGAAGCACAAGCTAGTACACAAAGAAACTTCTTAAAAAGAATATAATTTAATCCATATTAATTCATGCAACTTTGTTGTTGCTTTTTCTCACAAAATTGTACTTATTTTTCATTCACTAAACAATATTTTTTTTTTTTCTGTAGTAATCATTTTATAAAGTTTTCATTTTTCATCAGCAATTTACTAAAACTATCTTTTCATGAACTGTACATTTTTACTCTCCCATCCTCTTTCTCCTCATTCATCTTCTTCTATGTGTCACTCTCAAATCCAAAGTTTTAAAATTAATTGAATGATGATGATAATAATAATAACTTAATAATAATTTAATAATAATAATAATAATAATAATAATAATAATAAATAATAATAATGTTTAATCTTTATTCATTTTTCAGTTACAGAATTTATACAAACAAATAATAATAATAATAATAAATTTCATTACATATTTTACCTGAGTGAATGAAAAGGCAATATTTCTTTATCACTAATTTCCCTAGAATTATAAAAGGATGGAACTCTTTGGTAAGATTCTTCTGAACCAACATAATCAAGTGAGGAATTCATCTGATGCCCATTTGCTTTAATAAAAGAGCAAATAAAAAGCAAATAAATCATATTTCGCATGTGTGTGTCTTGCGTTTTCCTCCTCAATATGGAAGGATAAGACTATAAAACCTTAATATTAATTATTATTCCATGTTTAATAATTTCAAAGCATAATTATCAGTGCTTGGTGTTCATTATCTATTAAAAAAAGAAAAAGATAAAAAATTATGACATTTATTTAAAAAAATATAAAAATTATAATAGTAAATGTGATAATTTTAGGAAACCTATTCAAAATATGTATTTAATTTAAATAAAACCTATTCACAAATCACAAAGTATCAACCAAATTTAAGGCATTTTTGAAGTTGTAAGACTAATCATAAGCATTTCTAAAGCAAAAATCAAGGTAAAAGTTTTGTTAATGAAAAATAAGTAAAATCACAAGCAAAGAAAGTAATAAAAGTAAGTTGTTATCTCTTTCTTCTTGCAAAAACATCCCTAATACATAAATGTTTCAACCTACTCTCACAGCTCTTGACTAAGAGACAAAACTCATTCATGTTCTGAGTTGTGGCTACTGCCTTTAGAATACTTATAACATTCCTTACTTTTCAAAATGTGCATAATACGATTAAATGTTTAACACAGCCAATACAAAAGTTTATTTCCTTGCTCTTATAAGTAACATCAGGTTTTATTATTCCTAGCAGTTTAAAACTTCTAAGCATTGTTCAGACACTTCCAAATTACTATGGGTACCTATAATAAAAACTTAAATTTTATCTTCATCCACAGGCAAAGGTCACATTTTCTTCATAATATAGGATAGAATTAAAATTTATAGTAGAATATAAGAAAATAAAGACAGAAGCCACAAGGACCTATCAAAACTGTACTAGTCAAAAAATGCAAAAAAATTCATCCTAGACTTAAATTTTTCTTATAACCAATAAGAAGAACTTTTACTTTTTACTGTTAAAACTAATTTGTCATTGCATAATCTGAAGTTACATCTTAATTTCAGTAGAACTTCAGATTTTTAACAAAATAAGAAAGCTTAGTAACCCTTTTGTCAACAAACTCAGAAGCTACAATTTCTATTCAAATTATTTATATCATTTATACATCATATGGTATATTAGGAAAAAGAAGTTATCTCATTTCTCTTCAGCTACTTTGATGATTGACAATCATACATATTTTACACTGTATGATTTACTTCAACCATTCCTTTTATCTTTGTTCATAAATCCCTCCATAGACTACCATACCTCATATATCTGTACAATATTAAATGGCTTTAAACCCCCCCATAATTGAAATACACTCTAACAATTTCAAATGGTTTATCTCTCTTAAAACATTTTATATTTTTAAAGGATGAACATTTTTTTTGTAAATTCAAAATTAACAGTCAAGAAACTTATTTCATATTTTCTTCAATTTAAGTACTTATCATTTCATGCCCAATTACTTTTGTTTGTGAGTTTATACACGAATGTATCTTGTATTATCAAAACCTATTCAATGTATATATCTTATATTTGGGCTAGCTTGCAAGATGCCTTATGCAAACACTGGTAAAACTTTTTCATTTTTTCATGCTTTGTCAATAAATTACTCTTTTTAAAAAAAAAAAAAATTTGTTTTGTTATATTAAACTATGTGGTCTATAATTAAACATCTTGACCTGCAGATTTATCCTGACCTAATCAATATTAATTTTATTTAACAATACAGTAATTTAATCCCATAACAAGCATAACTTCAGTTGGTAGAGATGCAAATATAAATAACTACAATACATGTATAATCAAACTTCTGTAACACTGGTACAAAATACAAGAATACATTAAATAATATGACTTTATATATTGAGCATTATTCATTGTGCATACTGTGTAAAGACCTATCTTAATTACACAAATTTTAAAAATTTCATTCTAAATTTTTGAAGAGCTTAAGAGCCTTATATTAATACTAGAAATATATTTTGAGTTTATAGACATAATATATATCATATATATATATATATATATATATATATATATATATATATATATATATATATATATATATATATATATATATATATGGGGCAGCTTGTCATTAAGGGCTATGGGGGTCTTCAAATTATTTAAAATAAAAATCTAAATTGATAATTACTACTAGTTATCTTCATAGTTTTATGTTTTTTTTTTTATTTTTAAGGGCTAAAAAATTTTTTGTAAATTCAAAATTAATAGTCAAGAAACTAATTTTATATTTTCTTCAATTTAAGTACCTATCATTCCGTACCCAATTACTTTTGCTTGTGAGTTTATAAAAGATATAAACACACACCTGTATCTTGTACTATCAAGACCTATTTAATGTATATATCTTATATTTGGGCCAGCTTGCAAAATGCCTTATGCAAACACTGGTAAAACTTTTTCATTTTTTCATGTTAAAGATTTAATGAGCTGATGTACATTTAAAATGTTTCTTTTTTTTTTTTTTAAAGGAGACTTTGCAAGCTGAAAACAAATTCAATTTTAAGGTGTTGGTGCTAGAGTCAAAATAGATGAAGATATATGAATACTACTGTAATTTATAGTTTATTTCAAGATTCCAAAACATAGAACATATGAAATAAGATATTTTAAAGTAACATGGGTTTGTAAAAGACTGTCCCTTTTCATGTCTCAATTTAAGAAATTTTATATTAAAATGTAAATACTACATAAATTATAATAACAATATCCAATGATTTATCAATGTCACCACGATCAAGATCTAATGTGATCTTATTCTCCTCAAAATTGTAGAGATGAGAAAAAATTATAAACTTGAATCACTTTTCCTTTAATGAAATATTTCTTCCACATAAATATGCTTATTTACTTCAATTTCAATGATAATTCTAGTTTTAAGAACCCAGACTTTTCTTGAACCTCTTTCCTAAACTGACAACATAATAGGAATGACTTTTCTTAGGTAAAGTGGTCAAACTTACTCATTAATATTAAATTTATATGTCAGCCACATAACTATTATAAAGTTTACATTACTTTCTTTGCTCTCATTACAAAAAATGTTTTAAAAAATTAATCGACCCTTCAAGCTCGATAAAGATCTGCAATTTTAGACTCCAGAGTCCAGACTATGATTTTTGTGACAGCTTAAAAGGGTTGCTAACTCAAAAATTGGAAAATTTAAAAGGCAATAAAAGTGTAGCTAAAAAATCGCTATAATAATATATATATATATATATATATATATATATATATATATATATATATATATATATATATATATATATATATATATATATATATATATATATATATATATATATATATATATATATATATATATATATATATATATATATATATGATCACCAAATATGGCTTTCGTAAGAAAAGCTTTACTGCTGATCTTCTTTCCCTTATCTCTGACTCTTGGTCCTCTGCGCTTCGGCATTTTGGTGAACACTTTGCTGTCGCGCTGGACATATCGAAAGCTTTCGATAGAGTCTGGCACAAAGCTTTGATTTCTAAACTTCTCTCTTTCGGTATCTATTCTTCTCTCTTTGATCTTCTCTCTAATTTCCTTTCCGTTCGTTCTATAGCAGCTTTTGTAGACGGCCCCTGTTCTTCCTTTAAATCTATTAATAGTGGTGTTCCTCAGGGTTCTGTCCTATCTTCAACACTTTTTCTGCTTTTCATTAATGACCTTCTCTCTATTACCTCATCACCTATCCACTCCTATGCTGATGACTCCACCTTTCATTACTTCTTCCACTTTGAAAAACGCCCCACTCAACAGCAGTTGATAGACTCGAGAAGGGTAGCCTTAAAGCAGCTAACCTCTGATCTTTCACGTATTTCAAATTGGGGCAGAGAAAATATGGTTGTTTTCAATGCTTCAAAAACTCAGTTCCTCCATCTCTCCTCTCGACACAATATTCCACACAACTATGATATCTTCTTCGAAAACACACAACTCAAGCCTTCACCTGTTCTTAATATTCTTAGATTATCTATTTCTCGTGATCTTTCTTGGAAATATCACATTACTTCCCTTTCCAAAAAAGCTTCTAAGAGGTTGCGCACTCTGAGATGCTTTCAGAATTACGTCACACCACCCCAGTTGCTTGCTCTCTATACGGGTGTTGTTCATCACTGTATGGAGTATAATTCTTAAATCTGGGGTGGTTTCACTCATACAGCTCTCCTTTAGAAGGTGGAGTCTAGGGCTTTTCGTCTCATCAATTCTCCCGCTCTTACTAACTCTTTCCAATCTCTTTCTGCCCGTCGAATTGTTGGGTCACTCTATCTTTACTATCTCTATTACAATGGACATTGCTCTTCTGAACTCTCTCGTCGCATGCCTCCACCATTGGGAAGAGCTCTTTCGACACGTCTTTCTACAGAGTTTCATCCTTTCTCTGTCCAACATTCCGATCCCAGACTTAACAGTTATGCTCATTCTTACATATACTCTACTGGTAAAGTCTGGAACAAACTCCATTTATGTTTTTCCCAACTTCCTTTGTCTTGCATACTTTCAAACGCCATGTATCTGGACATGTTGGCCTCCTTCGATCAGGATAGGATTTTTCCAACTCGGGTGGAATTTGGTAGGCCTCCGGAATTTGCCCACCGGAGGATATATATATATATATATATATATATATATATATATATATATATATATATATATATATATATATATATATATATATATATATATATATATATATAATATATTATATATATATTAGTGGACATCATTAAAGGACCAAAAATTTTTGTGCAGAACTGACTGCGATAGCGGAATTGCAGTAGCGTACTGGTTAAGCAGGAAAAGTTGCGGAATTGGTAATTGAGAACTAAAAAATATTGCGGGTGCCCACCTCTTGCAATAATAATATTCTCAATATTATCAATACCGCTGCTTGTACTACCGCTATTTGCAAAAATAATAATAATAATAATAATAATAATAATAATAATAATAATAATAATAATAATAATAATAATAATAATTGCAATAGCACTTTTAGTTATAATATATAATCTATGAGTTAATTTTTCGTTTTTACCCTTTTTGGTAAATGCCTATAAATTCTTGTTGAGATCTAGAAGAAGATAGTTGAAGAAGTTTGGGGGAGGGGGGCAAGGGAGGGAAGTAATTGAGTTTCTAATCGAAAGCGGCATTTGAAAGAAGACGAGGAGATGGTAAGTTATGCAGAAGTGTCGAATCCATTTTTCAGGGACGTTTTCGGTGGACGTATAATTCTTTAATTTTGTAAATTTCCGATTTAATATTATGCAAATTGGTAGGAAGAAGTCCCAGTTATTATTTGGAGATTAAAATAATAATAAAGATTCTAATAATAATAATAATAATAATAATAATAATAATAATAATAATAATAATAATAATAATAATAATAATAATAATAATATTAATAATATAATAACAAGACCATATGCGTATCCCTACGGGATACGCTTATTGTCTTGGCAAATTATTTAAAGAAATATATATATATATATATATATATATATATATATATATATATATATATATATATATATATATATATATAT
>SEYY01020412.1:10000-20000 GCA_009176605.1 Armadillidium nasatum | reverse complement strand
AGAAAATTAAGATTTTTCTTCTTGTTTTTTCAATATTTTTCTTTCTTTTTTTTTTTTTTTTTTTTTTTAACCGCTCCTCTTCTGCTAATGAATGTTCATCTTTGTGTTTTGACTTTTAGATGCCCCCATAAAGATTTGGTTGAAAATTTTTTACTTGGGGCACCCGGAGGTCCTCTTCTAATTTCCTGTCTGCAAATGTTACATTTAGCTATTTTGAGCCTATCCTGAAATATTGTAAAGTTCTCCCATACTGCTGAAGCTGATCTTTTAGCCACAGTGACTGAAAGTATTAACAAAATAATATTGAAATAATGTAGCTAAATAATACAAATTTGATACACAGCAATTAAATATGTATAAATAAATACAGGTTATATTGATAATTTTATATCTTACATTTTTTTCAAACTTTACCTTATATAAGGAAACCTGTTTAATAACTATTCAGAATCAGAATTTTTTTTTTTTTTTTTTTTTAGTTTTTTCAAACTTTCATTATACAAAATCTGTAATTTTCTGAAATTTTTTCTGAAAAATGCATATAATCATTAATTTAAGTGAATTTGTTGACCATTCTACTCCTTCCTTATAATTAAATCTAATATTTCTTAACCTAAAATTTCAGTGCTTTTAACCTTTTTGCAAATTTTAAGCAACCCTGTCCAGCCCCGGCCCCGGCCCCGGCCCCGGATCCGCGGATATATGCATATATATATATATATATATATATATATATATATATATATATATATATATATATATATATATATATATATATATATATATATATATATATATATATATATATAGAGAGAGAGAGAGAGAGAGAGAGAGAGAGAGAGAGAGAGAGAGAGAGAGAGAGAGAGAGAGAGAGAGAGAGAGAGAGAGATGTAATTTATAAAAATACTTTTCCATTTTAATTTATTCCAAAAGTTCCAAGGGCAAAAAGTATGAATTAGCGAGTGTCTCACTAATATCTTCAGACCCACTCTTCATTTTCCTATCATACCTAAACTAAAAAGATATACTTAAAACTTCCGTATATAGGATCATTTACATCTCAACTTAATAGAAATATTCTTAATATTATACTTGAAGCTACATTCCCCCAATACAAGTTCATTCTTATAAATTATAACTCCCTCTTAATTTATACTTCTTCAGATACAAGGAATCTCTCCCAATGCTTCTCAGATCCTCATTAATTTATTTATTTAAGTTTTTCAGCTGTAATGCGGCATATGTAGGCCAGATTGATCTACATTTAAAAATGAGGATTGATAAGCATAGAGGAGTTTCCTTTATAACTGATCTTCCCTTTTGCTTTCCTGAACACTTTGCCATTAGAGACCATGTAGATTCCCACCCTTTTTTTTTTTCCTTTTAATTTCTATATCCTTCAGCATTCGTTTTCCCTTCTTGATCGTAGAAATATTGGAGTCTTTATATATAAAATCTAATTGCCCACCCTTAAATGATCAAGCTTCTTCTATAGTTTTTTTAATTCAATGATGAAGTCTTTTTTTCAAAATAGTCTAGCCTTTTTATTTCTTGGTGTTGCTAAGCCTTCGATTTTAGTCTTGGTTTTTATTTTTGTTATTTTAATATCAATATTACCATATTCTTATTATTTTATTGTAATTATTATTATTTTAAATTTCTTATATATATAGTTAATAAATTTATATTTTGATTGTATTTTAAAATAGAAATTTGTAAAATTAAGTTTGTGCTGAAGACGGATCGAGATATGGTGTTAAACGTTCACAGTGTATTAATTGAGTAATGTGGAAACGCTTAGTATTGACCTTAACCTTTCTAATTAGATTAATATATATATATATATATATATATATATATATATATATATATATATATATATATATATATATATATATATAGTATATATATATATATATATATATATATATATATATATATATATATATAATATATATATATATATATATATATATATATATATATATATATATATATATATATATATATATATATATATATATATATATATATATATATATATATATATATATATATATATATATATACACTCTCACGTAGAGTGGAACGCAAACTTTTTGCTATATTTAATTTTTGCTTATGCCTTTACTCACACTACTATTATTATTATTATTATTATTATTATTATTATTATTATTATTATTATTATTATTATTATTATTATTATTATTATTATTATTATTATTATTATTATTATTATTACCTATTTTCTTTTAATATCTTTCTTATTTTAGGAACCTTTGATTGTAATACACGCTCATCTTTCCGAAGCTTTCTTCTTCCCATCATCCTTCTGAATGTCTACCCCTGCACTAAAGATAGGTTTCCCCTTTCTATGATCTTCATAGTTGAGAGTATAGTTTATAAATTGGTTCTTCACGCCTATGATCAGCTCGTCTGATGTAGAGGTTCCGAATCTCAGCTATCCTGTGAGAACACTGTCTTGCGTTTCAATACATAATCTCGGGTGGAGCGCTTGTCCCTTGTGGTTCAGGGACTGGAAACTATAGTTGTTTTTCGGGGGCAAAAGCAAAATCACACCCACAGTCTACTATTACGATGTGGGGTTTGAGTTTGAGTTTGTGTGAGGGGTGAGTACCATCCCCTTACATGGCTTAATTATTTTATATGTTTATGTTTTGTTGGTTATGTTGTTGTCATCCTTTTTTATTGTGACGTTGTTGTTAAACTGGTGTGTTTCTTTTATGTAAAAGTCACAAAAAAATTTAACTTTTTATAGAATGACAAGCACCATATTTCGTCAGATTTTCCACCTGACTCTCCCCTGGTCACTTCCAAGCCAAATACCGACAAGGGCCACAAATGCCCTGATAGATAAACTAACGCGCTTGTTGTGTTGTCGTTCTTATGAATGCCCCCTCCCCTTTAGCTGAAAGAGATTACTTGTTCAATGTCAAAAACTAGCACTCAATCTTCCTCAGTCCAGATGTACAATCGAAAATAACAAAAGTAATGTCCCGGTGACCCATGCTTATCGGTTTCCTTCATCCAAAGATGCCCCTAATATTCCTAAATCACGTCTTAAGTTTTAAGATTTCGTTTCCACCCATGAAAACCAAGATTGGGTTTACCAGCTATATACTGTGTCAGTATATTTCTCGGTCCTGAAGATATTTTAAATGCTAGAAATTATGCAACCCTCAGAAATACTACAGCGGAACCAGAGACGACTGTTCAGGTTTGGAAAGTAATTTCTTGCCTACCCCTTGCTCTAAAGCCCACCCTCCCGATCCAGATAATTTTCGTCCAGCCAAATAAATGATACTACTCACTCAAAATAGCTACATCCATTCAGTGATGAAACTTCCTTGGTTATTACCCTATTTTTGAAGAGTTCTCTATTCTTAAACTACCAGCGTACTTCTCTCTTCAAGAATTACATTAACACGAACAGGATTTCTTTCCCTCTTCTGAAAATCGATATTCCCTGAAATCCTTTCAATATGATGCTGATGACAGAGAAGAAGCGTGGATCCTTGTTCAGTGAACTAGTCGCTCACTACACTCTTTCTCTCACCACACCCATAAATAACATACCAATTTGCCTACATCTCCCTAAAGTAAATACAGTTTCTTTCCTTATGCTAGCTCTCAGTTGTAACTACACGGTGAGTGATCTAAATGGTCTTTAAAAGCAGTTACTCACACAAGAGGTTGTTCTAAAAACTTAATATGAGACATATATTATTTGTCGTCAGAATCACCTCTTCAACTGCCAGCATTCTTATAGACCTCATGACTTGTATTATTTGGGTTGTCTTAGCACAGGCCTCCGACTTACCTATCCATTACGAACGACTGGATACTAAAACCTCGTCCCGTATTGATCTATCTCTATGATGGATTGCTTTCAGTGGTTTCATTTCAACCGCCTATAAGGGGACATCAACTACCAGATAATTCTGGAGGAAACTAAATCTTTTCTGATACTTACTCCTAGTTCAAAATAGCAGAAGGACGGAGCAGACCGGCTCGCTTTTTTTAGTCTGCAACGGCTCTTTTTTTATTCCTTAAAGATAGAATATTCCACTCTATAAAGGATGCCTTCATCTTCTTTTTCTCCACCCCTTTAAGACAGTAGAGGTTCACATTCTCTTATCTTCTTCTAACAGAAGACTAGTAGTCTTTGGTGGTACCAGGAGTTCTCACTAGGCAAATCGGAAAAGATGAGTTTTTCTCACAAACCAAGAAATTCCCAATTATGAATAACAGGATCATCTATAAGACTGCAGCAGCTCTTTTTCTCTCTCTCTCTCTCTCTCTCTCTCTCTCTCTCTCTCTCTCTCTCTCTCTCTCTCTCTCTCTCTCTCTCTCTCTCTCTCTCTCTCGCTGCATAAACTGTTGCCTACAAAATAAACATTAGATAAGATGCAATCTGGTTAAACAGTTAAAATGGACTCATTGAGAATCGTCTCAAATATTCTCAGTGACCCGTAAAAATTAAGACCTGTACATCGGGTCAAATTACAGGTCCTCTTACAGCTGAGGAATCAGTTTCAGTTACGATTGCATCAGTACAGGTGAATGGCTAAATAGACAGACACACGCAAAGAGATAGATAGATAAAAGAAAAATATTAGATAAAGTGGTATTTATTTATTATTTTTATTTTTCAGTCTCCGCCTCTAATATATTTCAAAGATGTTCCGTTTGGTATTTTACCGGATATTTTGGACACATTTTTTCAGCGCTTTGGATTCTGGTAAGTCAACGATATATATATATATATATATATATATATATATATATATATATATATATATATATATATATTATATATATATATATATATATATATATATATATATATATATATATATATATATATATACTGCAAAAAATTATCCTAACGATTCGTTGGGACAAGTGGCAAAAATGTCACAGTAAAATTTCAACAGAGAAAAGACATGTTAAGCATAAGAAAGCCGCTTCACCGATTTATTTTCTGATAAGAAAATAACTGAAAAAAATTTGTTGTGACATTTTTGCCACTTTGTCCCAACGAATCGTTATGATAATTTTTGCAGTATATATATATATATATATATATATATATATATTATATATAATATATATATATATATATATATATATATATATATATATATATATATATATATATAATATATATATATATATATATATATATATTATTTTACTGAGGGAAGTATTCCTTTATTCAACCCAAGTAGAAAAAGGACTCCCTCTTAACCCTCTAAACATTGTACGACCCTTTAAATGTTGGTCCTATCCAGTGTTTTCGAAACAATCTTAATTAAAGGAGAAGATTTATCCATTTCAATCTTCTAACCTTATCTTACATATCCAGTGTGACTTGGATAAGGAAAGCTCTACTAGCTGTTTCCTTTTACTTCTCCAACTCTTGGTCCTCCATCTATTATGGTAGCGCTAGACACCTAGAAAGATTTAGTTAAAGTCTGGAACAAAGCTTTAATATCTAAAATTAAATTGCCATTTTTTACTTTCTTTCCGGTCGTTCTATATAACATTAGTTACAGATAGTTTATTCTTATAATTTATCAACAGTGTTGTACTTCAGATTTCTAACCTAACCTCAACTTCTTTCTGCTTCTCATTAATGATTTTCAGTTTATCATTTCTTCATCTATACTTACTCTCATTCTGACTTCTCCACCTTTATTTCTTTACTGAATGGCATTCTTCCCAGCACAATTGTTGCCGGGAATATGATATGTTAATATATTAAATCTGATCTTTCTCGTATTTCTAAACGTGACAAAGAAAACAATGTTTTCAATCCCTTCAAGACTTTTTTTATATTTTTTGTAATCTTATCCTACAACTACAATATCTTCGAAAATGCACATAACTCAAATTTTCGTCTGTCCTGTAAATTATTTATTTATTTTTTTGAAGATCGCAATGTTTTTTCTCAATAAGCATCTAAAAGATTATATTTTGAGAGGCCTTCAGAGCTCACTCTTTTACAACACCAATGCTGCTTTCTCGTATAAGGATGTACTAATACAGATTTATTGTGAATGGAGTCTAGGGTTTTCCACTTTTTCAACTGTCTTCAATTCCCCTTTCCTTTACCTGGAGGAGGTTTTCTGCCCTATGGCGAAGACTTGCAATCTGAATCCTCTTCAGTTCAGATGATGTGACTTCTGTGATGATTTCAATCCTTTAAAGGCCTTTTTTTTTTTTTCTTTTTTTTTTTTTCTTATATTATCCCTGGAATTATAAATATTTATAATACAAAGAAAAAAACGTCATATTTAAATATTTGAATCTTTTTCAGCTACAAATACCAAGAGACTAGTGACTACTTTTATGGAAAAGATTCCGGGAATGGAACATTTAGTGGAGCTCTTGGACAGATGCAAAGAAAGGTAAATAGGAATTCTGCTATTTATACATCATTTCTTTTACTATTTTACATACAGGTATGATCACACACAAACACGCAACACTTACGCATATATATATATATATATATATATATATATATATATATATATATATATTATATATATATATATATATATATATATATATATATATATATATTATATATATATATATATATATATATATATCAAATTTTCAGGAGGTGGATATTTTGGCCACTGGTTTAGGGATCTCTTTGGAAAGGCTGAGAGCGATCGACTTCACGGAACCAATTATGACTGACCGTCATTCCGTTATGTTTAAATACCCACAATTGGAACCTGACATTACGGGATTTCTGAAGCCGTTCTCCATTTTGGTGCTTTAAATTAGCAAAACAAATACAATACATACACATACACACACCTACACACAGACACACCTGCACATAGACACACCTACACATACAGACACACCTACACACACACAGACATACATACACACACCTACACACAGACACACCTACACACACACATGCACACACACACACACACACACACATACACATATATATATATATATATATATATTATATATATATATATATATATATATATATATATATATATATATATATATATATTATATATATTTATACATTTCAGTCATGGACATCGATTTTAGTTACAGCTTTAATCATTTCATTCATTATGGCATTCTTCTATCTTAAAAGAAGGTAAGAAATAATAATAATAATAATAATAATAATAATAATAATAATAATAATAATAATAATAATAATAATAATAATAATAATAAAAATAATAATAATAATAAAAATAATAAAAATAATAATAATAATAATAATAATAATAATAATAATAATAATAGATTTTATTATTATTATTACTATTATTATTATTATTGTTATTATTATTATTAAATTACAGCAATTCTCTACATAAAAGTAAGAAAGGAAAACCCGAAAACGTTTTCATTTATACTTTTGGGATTCTATGCGGACAGTGTAAGTACTTTAAAAATAATAATGATAGTAATAACGATATCCTTATTTTTGTTATTACTATCATTTTTTGATAGTAATAACAATATTATTATAATTGTTATTACTATTATTATATTAATTCTTAATTCTTTTTCATTATTATTATTATTATTATTATTATTATTATTATTATTATTATTATTATTATTATTATTATTATTGTTATTATTAATTATTTTTTTTTTTTTTTTTTTTTTTATTATTATTATTAATTTTTTTTTTTCAATTTAAATATTTTAATAATAATTTTATTAAATTTTATTATAGATAATAATAATAATAATAATAATAATAATAATAATAATAATAATAATAATAATAATAATAATAATAATAATTTAAAAAATTATTTAAATAAATATATATAATATATATATATATATATATATATATATATATATATATATATATATATATATATATATATATATATATATATATATATATATATATATATATATATAAAATTTAAAATTCTGTCAGCAAGAACATATGCGTATCCCTTTGAGATACGCACATGTGCTTGTTATTATTATTATTATTATTATTATTATTATTATTATTATTATTATTATTATTATTATTATTATTATTATTATTATTATTATTATTATTGAAGTTTCAAGATCGTATTAAAAGAAGGCTATTTTAAAATTATACGACAGGAACGTCCAAGGAATATATATTTAAATGAAAATTTAACTCCTAAAAGAGAATTATTGTTTAGAGAACTAAGAAAGGCAAAGAAAGATGGGAAAATATTCTCTGTTTTTCCTGTCAATGGGAAAATTTACATCAAATACACACAACAAGGAGAAAAAATTCATGTGAAACTATCTCGATGCTTTACTCGTTGAAGCAGCTTTGTGAGGTTTTAAATTATTTTTGCAGACAGGTTAAATTATATTAACTTATAAAGGTGTAAATTGTTAGTAAATGATTAATAGTTATTGTATTTATTCATCGAGTGATGAATTCAACAGACTATATGGTGATGGTACAGAGTTTGTAAAATTTTAATATTAAATATTAATGTGAAAAATAACTATTCTAATTTTGTCACGTTAGTGTTTGTTATTTCATTCTTTAATATTAGTGTCAATTTCGTAGTTATAAATTTGGCAATATTTTGCGACTTGTATTCTGGATTATTTATAGAGCAATGTTCTTATAGATACTCAAACATGTGAATTTTAAATTTTACAGTGATTTCCAATTTACGTTTTCTGTTTTTCTTTAAAAACAAGAAATAAAAAATGACATTATTTAATAATGAAAATAAACTAAATACCACTAAGAGGTTTTACGATATTTCAATTGATAATAACGATGGTAATAATGGTGATGGTAGTAATGGTTATAATAGTGAATATAGTGATAATAATGATAACAAATTTTAAAACTTTAATGAAGAAATATTCGCGATAGAAGCTTTCAATGCCCGTAATGTTAAAATGGAGAGATGCAAATAATGCTTCACCCTCCTGTTAGGCAGTGTCAGCTAAGGCAAATAAATAAATATTTCCGTTTCCAGGAGTAAAATTAAATATTTGTTAAATACTTTGGAATTTAGTTGCCAACTGATATTGGATCATCCAAGTCTTTGTTAGATTGAAAAATAAAATAAAAGCATAACGGCGTACTTTTTTGAATCTTTATTAATGGCTGGACTGGTATAATAGAATCTTTTGCCCAAAGGAAATATTGTCCTTTAGAGGCTTTCTCACACATTTTTGGAATGTCTTTTATTTTGGATTATTTAACTGTTAAGACTGTGAAATTGTTTAATTTTGATTTTTTTTATGTAATGAGGAATAATAAATATCTCTATCTATCTACTATCTATTTATCTATTTATCTATCTATCTCTCTATCTATATATCTATTATTATTATTATTATTATTATTATTATTATTATTATTATTATTATTATTATTATTATTATTATTATTATTATTATTATTATTATTATTATTAATTATTATTAATATTTCTATCCTTGCACCATTTTGTTATTATTATTATTATTATTATTATTATTATTATTATTATTATTATTATTATTATTATTATTATTATTATTATTATTATTATTATTATTATTATTATTATTATTATTATTATTATTATTATTATTATTATTATTATTATTATAATGTAACTTAATCATTCGAAATTTTCAGCACAACCTTTTACATACGAGGAAAAACTCTTTAAAAGATATCATCACTTCCGACTACTTCTAATGACATGGTTGCTTGGAAGTCTTATCGTCATCAGTATTTACAAATCGAACTTGCTCGCTATGATGACAGCCCCGAAGGTCTCTGTCCCTTTCAGGAATCTCAGAGAAATGGTTACTCAAAAGGACCTTCCTTTTGCAGCGGGAGAGCAGACTTTTCTTCATCAGGTTTTAAAGGTTCATTCCCTAAATGTTTAACACTCTCTCTCTCTCTCTCTCTCTCTCTTTCTCTCTCTCTCTCTCTCTCTCTCTCTCT
>SEYY01020412.1:0-2500 GCA_009176605.1 Armadillidium nasatum | reverse complement strand
ACGAGGTCACTTGTTTTTCCGAACATCCACGCAGCGGAGGTTGGTGATTTTGATTCTCTTTTTTTTATATCTATGTAAATTACACGTGTTATTTTATTAGGTTATTTTCCTCATCATTATCATTATTATTTTTACTATTATTATCATTATTAGTTATTAGTGTTTTTATTTAATTTTGCTCTGTTGTTTTACTTTTATCGATTTATTAGAAAAATTCCACGTGCTAAATTTAGCCCTAATTTGATAATTTCTAAATAGCAATTAGTTTCATTTATTATTTCTATCTGTAATGATCTTACATTATTATTCAAATTATCCCATTCATTTCATCATGGTTACGGTATAAATTTTATAATTAATTATGCATTTACTATAGAATTAAGAATACACGCTTGCTTTAGGTCCTAGAACTTAAATTTTTAATTGTATCATATTTCGTTTGGTCTCACCATTTTGGTTTAAATAAATTAGGTACATAATTCAATTTTGAAAGATCATTTTAATTTTAATTTTATTCATATTTCTAGGAGTTTGATAGCATTATTATTATTATTATTATTATTATTATTATTATTATTATTGTTATTATTATTATTATTGTTAATTTTATTGGGATTTGGTCTCTCTCTCTCTCTCTCTCTCTCTCTCTCTCTCTCTCTCTCTCTCTCTCTCTCTCTCTCTCTCTCTCTCTCTCTCTCTCTCTCTCTCTCTCTCTCTCTCTCTCTCTCTCTCACCACGCTGTTTTATCAATTTATTTAAAAGTCGGTTTCTCTCTCTCTCTCCCTCATCACGCTGTTTTATCAATTTATTTTCGGTCTCTCTCTCTCTCTCCTCACCACGCTGTTTTATCAATTTATTTTCGGTCTCTCTCTCTCTCTCTCTCTCTCTCTCTCTCTCTCTCTCTCTCTCTCTCTCTCTCTCTCTCTCTCTCTCTCTCTCTCTCTCTCTCTCTCTCTCTCTCTCCACGCTGTTTATCTTCTCTCTCTCTCTCTCTCTCTCTCTCTCTCTCTCTCTCTCTCTCTCTCTCTCTCTCTCTCTCTCTCTCTCTCTCTCTCTCTCTCTCTCTCTCTCTCTCTCTCTCTCTCTCTCTCTCTTTTATTTAATATTAGGATTTTTATCATTTTATCATATATTTTTTTTCATTATTTTATTTTGGTATTAAAATGTACTTTAGCCTCACAACATTCATTTATTGACTTATATTTTTCGTAATGTTTTAATCTTATGAAGATCATTTTTAATAATTAATTTTGATAGATTTTATTTTAGTAATATTTTTTGAATGTGAATTTGTTAAACGTTACTATCGTCAATCTCATTTATTATAATTAGTTACATTATTTACTTCGATATTATTTTCCATTCTGATTTATTAATCAGACGTTCCATTAATGTTAAATTTTATTTTACCATTTTTTTTTCAATTAATTAATTATGATTATATTTTTAGGCTTATATAGAATGGAGTTTGAACAATAAATATTAAATAGAAGATGGTGTCTTCTTTCCAACCTCAAAATTCAGCAAAAATAAAGCTGAATAGATGGCGACCTTGGAACCTGGCCCCTCATTTCAACAACAAGATGTCACTGAAAAACTCCTTCCATAAGTAAGCCTCTGCTGCCGTAAGTAAATTTTCTCATTGTACTCACACAAGTCAAATCAACACCATCATTCCAAACCATTTATGCACTCTCAGAAGCATCTTCAAGGATTTTAGACGCTCTCATTATCACTCACAATTTTTCCTCGGGAATTCTTAGGCGTTCTCACTGACGGGGCACACCCCCACATAACGGCCTCAAGAATTCTGTGAACCATCAAACACTCACAAATGTCCCTCGGGTATTCTTAGGCGTTCACACGACGGGGAACACCCCCACACAACGGCCTTAAGAATACAGGGAAATCTCACTCGCACAATACTAAGTAGACGTCTTCAAAATTTGATAAGTATTCTCAACCAGTGCTAAATAGAAGGAATATTTTTTAGAAGTTTAGAAATTGGATCACATCAATCAACTCAATCCACATTTTATTTTTCTCTCATTGAAAACACAACTGCCACTTTAAATCAAGAAAAACAAAAATGTACGAAATCAAATTCTACCAATTCAGAGTTAACATCAAAAAAAAAAAAATTTTTTTTTTTTTTTTTTTTTTACCATTTTATTATCTATTAAATTTTAATTTAATGTAAATAAAAATAAACCACTTTTATTTTTCTTAATAATAAAATAATAAATTAGGTTTCATTATCAGTATCTTAAAAGTATGTTTTAGAAGAAAATTTCGGAAACGAAACCGCTTATATGGTATCATAAAGATTTTGGAGATATATATTTCACATTTCATCGTTGTCCGAAAAACGAGGTCACTTGTTTTTCCGAACATCCACGCAGCGGAGGTTGGTGATTTTGATTCTCTTTTTATATCTATGTAAATTACACGTGTTATTTTATTAGGTTATTGTCCTCATCATTATCATTATTATTTTTAC
>SEYY01020411.1:50000-60614 GCA_009176605.1 Armadillidium nasatum | reverse complement strand
ATATATATATATATATATATATATATATATATATATATATATATATATATATATATATATATATATATATATATATATATATATATATATATATATATATATAGTTGCTAAATAAAAAAATCGTTGAAATTAAAGAATTTGCTTTGTCCGTTACTGTCCGCTGACTGGTCGCACTTTTTTTTTCCTTATAAATTCGAAAAGGCAACATCTTAAGGCTTTCTTTGTCTTTAGGCCATGCTAATCCGAGGCTCCCAAAGGAAATTAGTTGTTCGCTTTAGTCTTGAATATTTGGACTTTTTTTTTTTATGCATATTTTTAGTGGAGCGAATCTAATTTTGAATGGAATTGATTAGCGTGACAGGAAGAAAGAGGAAAAAGAGCCGCTCTGCTTCTTTTCATTCATTTCATTTGCCTTTCGACCTCTATTGGAATTTTTACATTATTTAATCGCAATATACAAAAACTTAAATATATTTAAATGTATTTAACATGCTCTTTGATCTGATGATTTATTTATTTTGCAGAATTTTAGCTACATGCGCGTGCGCGCACACACGCATATATACCTACACACACACACACACACACACATATATATATATATATATATATATATATATATATATATATATATATATATATATATATATATATATATATATATATATATATATATATATAATATATATATATATATATATATATATATATATATATATATATATATATATATATATATATATATATATATATATATATATATATATATATTATTTCACCTCTGGTGGGCAAAGGCCAGAGGCCAACTAAAATTCCACTAGAGTTAGGGGAAAAGTCGGGAACCTGGTCAAATTAATGGCTGACATGGCCTGATACACGGCATTTGAAGGTGTATAAGTCATAGGAATTTGGGAAAATAGATGAAGGAAGTGTGTTCCAGACTTTAGCAGTAGAGTACAAGTAAGACTGAGCATAGCGGTTAAGTCTGGGGTCAGAGAATTGTATAGAGAAAGGATGAGACTGTGTAGAAAGACGAGGCGCACAAGCCCTTCTCAGTGGAGGAGGGCGAAAAGCCCTAGACTGCACCTTTTCTAGGAGAGCTGTATGAGTGGAACCAACCCAGATGTGTGAGGCATACTCCATACAGGGACGATCAACACCCAAATACAGAGCAAGCAACTGGGGTGAAGTGAAGAAATGCCGTAAGCGCCTCAGAACACACAACCTCTTAGAAGTTTGTTTAGAAAGAGAAGTAATGTGATCTTTCCAAGAAAGATCACGAGAAAAAGAACACCAAGAATATTAAAGAGAAATGAAGGTTTGAGTTGTGTGTTTTCGAAGAAGATATCATAGTTGTGTGGAAGATTGTGTCAAGTAGAGAGACGGACGAATTGAGTTTTTGATGCATTGAAAACGACCATGTTTTCTGTGCCCTAATTTGAAATGCGAGATATATCAGAGGTTAGTTGCTCCAAGGCCACCCTCCTTGCGTCTATTAACTGTCGTTAGGAGAGACACCTTTCAAAATGTAAGTCATCAGCATAGAAGAGGATAGGAGATGAAGTAATTGAGAGAATGTCATTAATGAATAGCAGGAAAAGTGTTTGGGATAGAACAGATCCTTGTGGAACACCACTATCGATAGATTTATAGGATGAACGGTGGCCGTCTACAATAACTGATATAGAACGACCAGAAAGGAAATCAGACAGAAGGCCATAGAGAGAAGGATAGATTCCGAAAGAGGGAAGTTTGGAAATCAAAGCTTTGTGCCAGACTCTATCGAAAACTTTCGATATGTCCAGCGCGACAACAAAAAATTCACCGAAATGCCGATGAGCGGAGGACCAAGAGTCAGAGAGAAGGGAAAGAAGATCACCAGTAGAGCGTTTCATACGAAAGCCATACTGGCGATCAGAATAAGATTAGAAGAATTGATATGTTTCCAAATCTTCCTGTTAATTAAGGACAGATTCGAAAACTTTAGAAAGAACGGGGGTTAAAGAAATTGGATGGTAGTTAGAGGGTTGAGATACGTTCCCCTTCTTCGGCACAGGCTGAATGAGCTCACGTTTCCAGCAAGAATGGATGATTGAAGTAGAAAGACATAGACGAAATAGTTTACCAAGGCAGTGTGCAAGCTCGGAAGCACAAGTTTTGAGAACCACAGGAGGAATACCATCAGGACCATGGTCTTCTTAGTGTTAAGCTCAGAAAGAGCAGAAATGACGTCTTTAGAAGAAATTCTAATTTTAGGCATAATTGAGTTGGAGGGGGTTGAAGGAGTAGTAACAGCTCCGTAATAGGCCTAAGGTTGAATTAGAGGCAAAAGTTTGAGCGAAGAGTTCAGCTTTAGAGAAAGGCAAAACGGCAGTTGAACCGTTAGAAGATACTAGAAGAGGGAAAAAGGAAGATGCAAAGTTAGAGTTGACAATTATTGCAAAATGCCAGAAAGGGCGAGAGGAAGAGGAACCAGAAAGATTATTGCGTTTTCTACGGAGAAAAGAGTTTTTGGTATCTCGAAGAATAGATTTTGCACGATTCTGGGATGAAATATAAGTTGCGTGAGTTTCTGGAGTTTGAAGACGACGGTAATCCCTTAAGTCAGCATCCATTGCGGCGAATAGCCCGAGAACAAGTAGAGTTAAATTAAGGTTTATTAGGTTTAGTAGAAGGGAAAGAATATGTAATGTACGCCTCCATGCCAGAGAGAATCAACTCAGTTATGCTCCCACGGAAACAGTAATCATTCCATAGAAAATCAGAAAAGTACAACCGCAAGTTAGACCAGTTAGTGGCACCGTAATGCCAGAAACGTCTCTCCGAAGGCGAGTCCATTTTTGCGATAGACTTGAAAAGACAGGACAAGATACAGAGATAAGAAGGTGATCTGATGAACCTAGAGGAGGAAAGAGTTTGACAGTGTAAGGAGAA
Source organism: Armadillidium nasatum (assembly GCA_009176605.1). Classification (NCBI taxonomy): domain Eukaryota; kingdom Metazoa; phylum Arthropoda; class Malacostraca; order Isopoda; family Armadillidiidae; genus Armadillidium; species Armadillidium nasatum. The sequence goes on along the minus strand of SEYY01020411.1, from coordinate 57,680 downwards.
GGATAAGAAGTTAGGAAAAGATCAAGTATGAAGGGTTCATCACCAGATGGTCAGGGATACGGGTAGGGAGATGCACCAACTACTCAAGGTTATTTTGGATAGAAAAGTCGTAGGCGAGTTCACCGGCTGGAACATGAGAACTAGACGAAAGCCATTAGCGGTGGTGAACGTTGAAATCATCTGAAATTATGATTTCGGAGAAAGGAGAAGAAGAAAGAATATGTTCTATTTTCGAGTTAAGACAGTTGGCGAATTTTGGATAGTCTGTAGAGTTAGGAGATAAGTAGACAGAACAAATGAATTTAGTTGTAGAGTTGCAAAAAAGTTGAAGCCATAAAGTAGAGAATTCAGAAGATTCCAGATTAGAGACACGAGAACAGACAACATCATGGCGCACATATGCACAACATCAGCCTTTGGCTAAAAATTGAGGATAAAGACAATAGGAGGAAACAGAGTAGGGTTAGCTGTCAGAGCACTCAGACACGAGTTTCAGTTAAGAACAAGTGTATTTGATATATATATATATATATATATATATATATATATATATATATATATATATATATATATATATATATATATATATATATATATATATATATATATATATATGGGGGAGGGAAGTAGCGCTCCCTAAGCGATAAGATTACCCCCTATTGGGTATACGGGATGTTAAGAGTACTTCCTATCTCATCCCGGTGCCCAATGGTTCGTTCCCTTTCTCGTTCACCTTCTTCTACACGGAGTAGTCTCTCCTTTACACTCATAAAACATTAATACTTACACTCCCTTCGTTTTTAAAAAAAGGTAGCCTCCCAGATGCCCCGGGGGGCATTTTCCAAAAATAGCCACTCATCCACCCCTTTCCCCCTTACCACTTGGGAGTTGGTGACCTCCGGTGGTGGGTTTAGTGATACCGTCATGATGCACGGCCTATTTTTTCATTAATTTCTGCAACATTCGCGGTCTGCACTCCAATTTCCACTATGTTGAACATCAACTTTCTTCTTCTAGACCTCATCTCTTCTTCTTGACCGAAACTCAGATGTTTGAACGTTCTGATATCAAACCAAATTCTGTTTCCTCCTACTGTCTATATCCTCAATTTTCAGTCAAAGGCGGTTGTTGTGAATACGCGTGCAACGATGTCGTTTGTTCTAGTGTCTGTAATTTGGAGTCTTCCGAATTTTTCATCTTATAGCTTAGGCTTTCTTACCATTCTACGACTAAATTCATTTGTTCTATTTATTTATCTCCTAAATCTATTGACTATCCTAAATTCTTCGACTATTTAAACTCCAAAATAGAGCACATACTCTCTTCTTCTCCTTTCTCTGAAATCATCATATTAGGTCATTTCAATGTTCACCACTGTCAATGGTTCTCATGATACGGCTGGTGAACGTGCCTTCCATTTCACTATCCAAAACGACCTTGAGAAGTTGGTGCAGCTCCCTACTCGTATCCCTGATCGTCTTGTAGATGAACCCAACATTCTAGACCTTTTTCTTTGGCTTTCTACTAGTTCTCAATAATACAGCTGGTGAATGTGCCTACCATCTCGCTAATCCAAAACGACATTGAGCAGTTGGTGCAGCTCCCTATTCGTATCCCCGATCGTCTTGGAAATGAACCCAACATTCTAGACCCTTTTCCAACTTCTAATCCTTCTCCTAATACTGTTAAACTTTTTCTCTTCTGGGTTCCTCCGTTCACCATCTTATCTCTTTATCTCTGTATAATCTTCTATCTCTTCAAGTCTTCCGCAATATATATATATATATATATATATATATATATATATATATATATATATATATATATATATATATATATATATATATATATATATATATATTATATATATATATATATATATATATATATATATATATATATATATATATAGAAAATTAATGTCTGCTATTAGGCTCGCACCAGTGACCTTTAGGATGGTAGTCTTAGGCGGTGCTATGCCCAAATCGTCGACAGGTCAAAGGGCCGACACTTTTGAAAAAAATATGTCGATCACTTTTCTTTTCAATTTCAACTTGTCGACGTTTTGGACACATGTGAAAAAAAAATCTGTCGACTGTTTGATCAACATTGTATTTTTTTTATATCGATACAATCGATATGTAAGCCTATTTTTTAAATTTTATTATTATAATAATTATGAATATATTTTTTTAATTTTTAATATATTTTACTAGATGCATGGCACACGAACATTTGTCTACTGGGAGCTCTGCCCCCGTACCCCCCGACCTGTGAGTGATGATGATATATATCTTTCGATTAATCGATATCGATTTATAGTGTCGACGATTTGGACGAGTTATAAAAAAAAGTTGTCGGCCCTTTGACCTTACCAAAAAAAGCTGTCGACATTTTGGACAAGTCAGAAAATTTTGTTAATGACGTGTTGCCCCTTTGACATGTCGACTACTTTTTCTGTCGACGATTTGGGGTATTCCCTCTTAGGCGTAAACCACGGCGATACAAAAGGAAATCGCATTGGAACTTTCTCAAGATCTACAGTCGTTACGTCAAATCCCAAAGGACCTCAGCGACCGCAACTCGGGCAAAGGGCTACAAGGTCAAAGGTCGAATCCATCACTCGCAGACAGTTACAGAACAGAGTTGTGGCCTACAGATTTACGCCTAAGACTACCATCTTAAAGGTCACTGGTTCGAGTCCAATAGCAGACATTAATTTTCCATATAGAAATAGTCTGTGAGAGTTTTAGCAAACTAAAAATATATATATATATATATTATATATTATAATATATATATATATATATATATATATATATATATATATATATATATATATATATATATATATATATATATATATATATATATATATATATATATATATATATATATATATATATATATATATATATATATATATATATATAATATAATATATAATATATATATATATATATATATATATATATATATATATATATATATATATATATATATATATATATATATATATATATATATATATATATATATATATATATATATATATATATATATATATATAGAGAGAGAGAGAGAGAGAGAGAGAGAGAGAGAGAGAGAGAGAGACAATAGGTCAGACTGCACTTTAGGATCCATGCATAACTCAAAAACTACTAATCGTACATTAAAAAGGATTATATTTTTGAAATCCTTGGGTAATTTGCAGTAAGAAAACTAAAAAAAAAATTAAAAAATTAAATATATATATATATATATATATATATATATATATATATATATATATATATATATATATATATATATATATATATATATATATATATATACGATAAGTTGATAAATAAAATGTAGGCCATGTAAAAAAAACGAACATTTGTCTATATTTACTTTTCCTATAGACGATTTAGGGTATATCCGGTGTTTTCCAATTTCTAAAAAAAAAATTTAAAAAATAACATTGGCAGACGCACGATTCTTGCGAGGCTTATAAACAAGTAAAATTCACTTACGTAATAAAATTATTATATGAATTATTTTTTATTTCCCAATTTTTCTTAGCTAAAATTCGACAAGGATTTCAAAAATATAATCCTTTATAATGTAAGTTCGTAGTTTTTGAGTTATGCATGGACCCTAATGTGTAATCTGGCCGACTTAATATAACTGTGAATTTGTTTATACAGAATTATTTTTTATAGCAGTATTTTTGAAAATATATATACTTAAATAAATATACTATAAAATCAATGCGCTCTTTCAGTTACATTTTTATAGCCATTAAATTTTTTTTAATAGAGTTACCCTTACATGTTTGAAATTCAAAGGAAACTGCTCAATTTTCGAAATAAAAGACTACGATTTTGTTTCAGTAGTATGTATTCTGTAAATATTGTAATATTATAATCATTGTACTTATTAACATTTAATAATAATTAAAAATAAAAAAAACGTTAAGAAATTACAACAACAACGGAATAATGTAGCCTTTCGAAATTAACGTAAGTCAGTTATGAGTTTAGCATGAAAAATATAACTCTTCCTTTCATAGGGCCACTCGCAAAAGGCCCAAAAGTAAAATATGAATGGTAGTCGACATCCCAAAGAGCATGCATGCATATATCTGTTATATATTGACACTAATAAAAGTTATTGGGCACCGGATAGCTGACTCCGAAACTGAAGGAAAAGTATACATATAAAAAAAATCAAAAATCAAAAAATCAAAAAAATCTGGGCAATTAATTTTGAATTAACAACAAAAATTTGCATTTTCTTTAAAAAGTGTAAAAAATGTGAACAAATTATTTTCAATTAAGAAATTTATTTGTTTCAAATAAAAACTGGTGGGGCCGGGCTCCTGTGGCATGTCCGTAGCCATGGAGGGGCCAGGACGGGAGTAGCTCGTTCTAGAATTATCTTCGCCCGTCCTGGGGAGTCCTAGCGACATTTTGCGAAAAGAATTGTAAAAAAAACAATTATATAAACTTTTGAAAGTTTCTACCTAAACCCATTTACCATCTACGGAGACGTTTTGGTCTCCTTTTGGGAAACGGGTTTTATGTGAAAATTAACTAGTATTATTAATGTATTTCACCAAAGGGACGAAACTGACTACTTTTGCAAGTGAATAGGTGCTTATTAGCTTAAAATTTCACGTTTTTCACTTTATTTTTAAGATGCTTTTTAAGGAGGTGCCGCTTATTGCCAGTAATTCACGAACAGTATTTCGTGAACTACAGAATTACAAAAATTGAAAGCCCCAACCAGGTACAACTTTATTTTATTTTAATTTATACCACCAAATTAGAAAATTTAGTAGTATTTGAGATTATTATTATTATTATTATTATTATTATTATTATTATTATTATTATTTTTTTTTTTTTTTTTTTTTTTTTTTTGTACGAAAGAAAGTTTTTAAACAATTTGAATAGTTTTCAATAAGGAGGACAATAGTCACACGGGAAAGTCGATACATTCCAGAGAAGCAATTTCAATAGTGTTTACTTCAATACAATGTTCATAATATGTATAAAGGGATTCGACGATGTAAGATTTGATTTTTTTCCGAAGAAACTCCATTCCATTCTCAGAAACGACGAAGGATTCAAAAGAATCAACTCCTTGAACAAAGGACTTGGCATTATCACTATAGACAATATCAGGAACTCCATAACGACTGAAGAAACGTTGAAATGATTTAAGAAAGGAATCAGAAGGCATATCAGATATTAAATTCAAATGGATTGCACGTACAGTCGTGAACAGAAGTTCGTTCCTATTAAGCTGGAAATAAATATTTATATAAAATGGAGATCATCTCAGATTCAGCCAATCACAGTTCAATTAAGCCCCTCTCAACGTTTTTATTTTCTTTTTATTCAAAATAGAGCTTTTATGAAATGATCTCCATTTTATATAAATATTTATTTCCAGCTTAATAGGAACGAACTTTTGTTCACGACTGTACATTTAAGCATGTATAAATTATGATGAACATCTTCTGAGGTTGAGGAAATCCTTTCACATTCACCCACCAGTGCTTGGTGAAATCCACTCCAGTATACTGAAATGGTTGGAATAGTTTCATTGAGCTCTTGTGTAGTTAGTGAAATATGGATATCTGAATGCAAAATTATTGTATTTTTGCATATAATACAATTGGCAAGGACCCTCTTTATTGTGGCTCTTGATGCAGTAATCCAAAATCCTTTGAGGCGAATATTGGGCAAAGTAGCCTGAATTCCCAAATGCTTGCAATCATTGTGTGCATTTCTGATGAGAAGACAGGTGAGATGATGATTTTTCCCCAAGAGAATGGGATTGAGCACGTCGAAATTGTAGTAATTTGATCGATCCAATCTACCCTTGCTTCTTATCAGAAGTTGGTCATCAAGGAACAAGTTAAGATGGTTGACCATATCAGGAGGATGATCAGTTAAAGATGGATTTTCTCTTGCCTGCTTCAAAAAAGCAAGTTCTTTTGGAAAGGATTCTTCTTGCAGTCTTCAGTGTTTGTTCTCTGCTTTATAAATTTTCTGCTATTACGCGAAAAATTAATATCGATTGTGACAATCTTGGACGCTTATATTAAGCGTGCAAGAGAGTCACAATCGATATTAATTTTTCGCGTAATAGCAGAAAATTTATAAAGCAGAGAATAAACACTGAAGAGAGTTGATATTAGAAAAATTTTCAAACTTAATATCTGGAATATTTTTAATTTGATTTACAGCTGGAAGTACAAGAGTAGATGTACCACTGAAGATGTTTTCCTCTTCCACTGTGGGCCAATATATGGATGAAGCAGATAACCACTCAGGACCATATTTCCAAAAAGAAATATGTTTTTCAAATTCTGATATTGATAAACCTTTTGTAAGTAAATCTGCATAATTTTCTTCAGATCTTACAAAGTAAAATTTTGGAATCAGTTGCTGCTCTTCTCTTAGAGAAGAGATCAATCATTTTATGAAGATTTGATCCTATTCTTGACGAGCACACTTTTGTTCTTTTTCCCTCCTTTAAGGATCCAACTGAGTGAAAACGGAGAATCTGAAAAAAACATTTAGGTTAAAGAATTTTGAATTTGGAAAGCCACTTAGTAGTTGAGGTAAGCATTTGAAAGCTAAGAAGATTGACAAAAGCTCTAAACATGGTAGAGTTTTCCCTTTTAAGGGAGAAACCTTTCCTTTCCTTTACTTTTTCCTTCCCTATATATATATATATAATATATATATATATATATATATATATATATATATATATATATATATATATATATATATATATATATATATTATATATATATATATATATATATATGTGTGTGTGTGTGTGTGTGATGTGTGTCTGTGTGTTCATACGACTTCGCATCCTTATCATAATTAACATTCTTATCCACATTCGCATCCGCATCCTAACTTGATGAAAGTTCTGCATCTGCATTCACATCCGCATCCGCATTCACCAAAATTCAACATCCTCAAATGAGAAAATATGACATCCGATATCAATAATATATATATATTATATATATATATATATATATATATATATATATATATATATATATATATATATATATATATTATATATATATATATATATATATATATATATATATATATATATATATATATATAAAAGAAATATTTATTAAATGGTAGAAAAAGAAACGTGTTTACTCTGGAGTTCGAACTGGTTCTCCTGCAACAGAAAATCGAGTACAACATCTTAACCTGAATATCATCTAATATATTATTATTACTTCTTCAAAACTTTTAAGAAATATATAATTGTAATTAATAAGTTTTGATTAAGCAATCTTTTTAAAGATTTTTTTAATCAAACATTAAGAATAGAAATATTTTATAAATCCTTTTATTTTAAAGAAGATATTGTTAAAATCAAAAATTTATTATTCATTCAACTTTAAAAAAAAAAAAAAATAATTCTAAATAGATATTCCTAAAAGAATTACGAAACTTCAAATACGATTATTTTGATGTATGCCTAAAGTTTGAATTTCCCAATTTGAATGTACAGTTTTGGATGGCAGTCTAGAGAAAAAACGTACTACAACACTTACATGTGCACTAAATGAAAATTTAAGGTTTAAGACTTCTAAACAATATTTTTTTAAATCTGTGCATTTTTTTTTTTTTTTTT
>SEYY01020411.1:37500-42500 GCA_009176605.1 Armadillidium nasatum | reverse complement strand
TTAAAAAAGTTATATAAAAAAATTTACTTTACAATAGCTGATATCAGGAGAGCTCTTTAAAATCACGACCTTTGATTCTCATATTTCTAATTGGACCAGAAAACATGGTTGTTCTTAGTGTATCAGAAACTTGATTATTTCTTTGCTCTACTAGAAACAATCTTCTATGCCCACTTTGATATCTTCGAAAACACGAACTCAGTCATTCATATGTCATTTATATTGTAGAGTTTCTTTTTTTTCGTATTCTTTTATGCAAAAATCATACTGTTGGAACTCTTGGATATAACTAGCTAGCTTCTAAAGCGTCTTCAGAACTTTTTTCAGCATCCTACTTATATTTCTAAGAAAAGTTTAAAGTATCTCATATCTGAAGTGGTTCTACGTTCATAACTTTCCTTCAAAGGATTGCGTGTAAAACTTTTCGTCGCACCACTTTTGACACATACACTAACTCTCTTCCTAAGTTTCTTTCTTCATTTAGAACGATGTAAAGAAGACGTGAAAAAGTCTCAAAAAGACTAAAGTTCTTGAAGTCTGCTTAATAGGAGAAACCACGTGATCCAACAAGGAAAAATTACAAGGAAAAACAAGACTTACGCAAAAGTGTTGAATGTTTTACAAAGATTTATAATGAATGGTTTGCAAGAATATTACAGGAATAGACGAAAGCTTGAATATGTGCTTAAAAGTTCTTATATTAATATTCAGTCATATATATATATATATATATATATATATATATATATATATATATATATATATATATATATATATATATATATATATATATATATATATATATATATATATATATATATATATATATATATATATATATATATATATATATATATATATATATATATATGTATAATGAGGAGCGATGTTATTTTATAAAGAAGTTGTCTTTTCTGGTGGTGTAAGGGTCAGAGGTTCGCATTAAAATCGCCAGAGTTGGGAGAGAAAATAAAAAACCAGGTGTTTATATATATATATATATATATATATATATATATATATATATATATATATATATATAATATATATATATATATTATATATATATATATATATATATATATATATATATATATATATATATTATTAGTATTTGATAGTTGTATTGTTGAGTTTGTATGTTTTTTATTATATTTTCAAGTTTTATTTATTATTTATATATAATATATATATATATATATATATATATATATATATATATATATATATATATATATATTATATATATTATATGTATATAGTTATATATTATTCTCTTTATATATATATATATATATGTCTGTAAAATGAATAAAAAGCGGGTCCCACAAACTGCATAAGAAAGGTCGCTGAGCACAGTTGAAGTTATCCCAAAATTATTACTCAAATAAAATTGAAAGAAGAATTGAAAATGGCGACGCATTCGCAAAGAAATATTATAAAACCAATTCTGATTAACTTCCACTTTATTATCTGAACTGTAAATATGCATTCGCCTAACGGAGTTCTCTTTCCCTTCAAATAATGGACTAAAAAAAAAAAAAAAAAAAAAAGGAAAAAAAGTACCACGCAGAAATCTGTCTTGGCTCTATAAATCTTTCCTTTGTCGATTAAAATTGTTTCTTTCCATAAGAGCCATTTTATATTGTGCTTCGGTTATTCTTATTCATGCATAACAGAATTATCCCTTTTCCTTTACAATAATTTTTGTGACCTCTCTTTGCTTATAAAGCCTATTTGCATATAGCCCGATTTCCATAATGTCGCATTTGAATATGCGCTCCTCGTCGATGTGTTTGTGTACCAATTTATGCGTCTGCATTTCGCATGCAGCTCTCGTGCGCCTTTCTTTTCGCCATGTTATTGTTATCGCTTTTGGTCCACCTAAAAATGAGTTATGTGGCATTTGCCTACAACTGACTTGCGCCTATTTATGCATACAACAAAAAAAATTATGTAAAATTTATATGAATAAAATAATGTATCGGTCGGATATATATATATATATATATATATATATATATATATATATATATATATATATATATATATATATATATATATGAAACAAAAATAAAAAAAATGAATGTTGTATATGTCATCCTTATAACGCGATGAAAACAGTCAGAACATTCCTATGACCGACCTGATGACTCTAAATTAACGAGTATTTGATAATATATAATTTATAGTCAAATAGTTCGTAATTTAGAGATATATTAAAACCTTATTAAAGGTGTGATACAATTCTTTTGCATTCTATGATTTATCATTTGTTTTATCCTCATACAAGGTTTATCATAGAATTACCCTCATCTCCTCCTCTGAATATATATATATATATATATATATATATATATATATATATATTATATATATATATATATATATATATATATATATATATATATATATATATATATATATATATATATATATATATATATATATATATAGAGAGAGAGAGAGAGAGAGAGAGAGAGAGAGAGAGAGAGAGAGTTGTAGCTACTAGTGAGGGAATTTTTTTTTGCATATAGGAACTGCCAACGTGTTGCGATGTGCAGTTCTCTTTCCTCCTTAACTTTCGAAGCAATATTGGTTTTCTTATATTTCCATTTTGCTGATCAACATTTCTCTTACTTTAAAAATCACCACTTGATGTTTTAACTAAACTCATGTAATTGAGTACACCAAAAGCATACAATAATAATCTGTTTCCTCTTACTGTTTACATCCTCAAGACTCGGCTCTCTTGCCAATCTAATAATTCATATGTGCGTTATATTTATCTATTAACTCTTCTCACTATCTTAAGTACTTCGAAAATCTGAACTTCAAATCTGAGTACATTCTTTATTTTTATTATCTCTCAAATCATCATTCTCTGCTGTTTCAATATTCACCACCATCATTAACTCTTGTTCCGAAGATACAGGTTATATTACGTAGAAACTTTCTGTAGTTTATGTTGCCCTTTGTTGATCGTCTTGGGAAAGAACCCAACATATTACCTCCATTTCTTAACCTCTGCCATTTTCTTCATATCTCTACATTTTTTCCTCCTTAAGATTCCTCCGATCTTTTCTTTATCTTTCTATCTACTTTTATCTCTTCAAATCTTTCGCAGTATTAAATAGCTCCTTCGAAGAGAAGTTGCTTTTGACATTGCGGTACTATACAGACTGTACATGCTATAGTAATTCTTTTAACTTTCCCTTGAATGATTTATTTCTTCGAAGGGAGGTAACCCTCACCTTCAGAGTGCACAGTACATATATTCGAGGTGATGCCTCTGTGTTGAAGACGACATTTCATTGTTTCTCTTACCCTCTAATTCCACTTTAAACATATCATAGGTTATATCTCCTTCTCCGTTTCCCTTCACTTAATTTATATCTATCGTATAGCTTTGTCATTTATTCTAAAGATGATATTTAGCACTAACACATTTTACCTTTATAATAACAAAGTGCAAGATTTTGATTATATTCCTGTTATAAATTATAAATTAAATTATATATATATATATATATATATATATATATATATATATATATATATATATATATATATATATATATATATATATATATATATATATATATATATATATATATATATATATATATATATATATATATTTCACATCATCACCACCCACGGGCAGAGCAATATTCAATGAGGGGTGTTAGATCAAAAAGAGAATAAGAAAAACCCTACAAGTCACCACATAATTCATAGTTGAGCACAGACGTGGGCTTTAATGTAACTGATTGAGATTGGAATTTGGCAGGAAACACAGAAGATGGGAGAAAGTTCCACAAATCAGACGTGGCAGGAAAGAAGGAGGCACCACAGCGGACATGCCTGGAGTTGCCTACGTACACACGAAATAAATGTGCTGACAATGCACTCCTTGTATTACGAGGCCGCCGTAAAGGCAGAGGTATACGAGTGGACAGTTCCATCAAGCATTTGCAGCTGTAGTACCTATAGAAAGATACAAGGCATCAACTTCACGTCACAAAGATAAAGAAAGAATGGAACAATTTATAAGCCTTTCAGTTTTTGACTCAATCTATCTAAAAGACAGGTGAAATTGAGCCACCCCAGATATGAGAGCAATACTCCAAACAAGGGCGGATGAGACACTTGTATAAATAGAGCAACTGCGAAGAAGTAAAAAATTTTCGCAGTCTAAACAGAACTCCCAGCTTCTTAGAGGCAGCCCTAGCAACGATGCGAGGTTTGCATGACATTTTTTCGTTTATGTGAAGGCTAAGGATGTTTATACTGTCGACAGGAGAAGAGGGAGAACAATCCAAATAAATAGAAAAGATTGGAGGTATCTTTGAGAGGGAGATTTCAAGAAGAGTTTTTAAAGAGTTGAATTTCACAAGAGTTGAGATGACCCCACTAGGAAATTCTATTCAGATCAGCAAGAATGGTATCGGAAAGATGAAGACGAGAGATAACTCTAGATGCAAAAGAAAGAGCAGATTTGAAATAAGTAGATGGAAGGTCGAGTCATCGGCACATGAAGGGATAGAGTTAGATGAGCAACTGAATAAAACATTAATAAAAAATAGGAATGGACTAAGAGACATATATCTTTCTTTATCTTTAAGGGTTTTTACCCTGACAGTGGGACCAGCATATTTAGCTATCTAAGATCATGTCATTTGACTCTTTAGTTTCTGTGCCAGTCCTCGAGTTTTATTTAAACTCCCAGAAAGGGTTTTCACCTCTTCAGTGGGACTAATGTCATCTCCATCTAACTTCTAAACACTTTCACAAAGATCTCTCAAGAATATCATGATCATGTTTTCCAATGCTGGTCCTAGAGTTGCTGCAAGCAGTAAGCAATAATTATAGGTCCGGGTTACTAGTCCTATAGCCCTTCCTCGCATGACCCAACCATATATATATATATATATATATATATATATATATATTATATATATAATATATATATATATATATATATATATATTATATAT
>SEYY01020411.1:22500-35000 GCA_009176605.1 Armadillidium nasatum | reverse complement strand
CTCCTCTAGTATCTTCTGATGGTACAGCTGCCGTTTTGCCTTCTTCTAAAGCTGAACTCTTCGCTCAAACTTTTGCTTCTAATTCAACCTTAGACGATTCCGGAACTGTTCCTACTCCTTCAACCCCCTCCAACTCATTTATGCCTAAAATTTTAATTTCTTCTAAAGATGTTACTTCTGCTCTCTTTGAGCTTAACACTAAGAAGGGTACGGTCCTGACGGTATCCCTCCTGTGGTTCTCAAAACTTGTGCTTCCGAGCTTGCACCCTGCCTTGGTAAACTTTTTCGTCTATGTCTTTCTACTTCAACCTTCCCCTCTTGCTGGAAACGTGCGCTCATTCGGCCTGTGCCGAAGAAGAGAGACTTCTCTCAACCTTCTAACTATCGTCCCATTTCTTTAACCTCCGTTCTTTCTAAAGTTTTTGAATCTATCCTCAACAGGAAGATTTGGAAACATCTCAATTCTTCCAATCTTATCTCTGATCGCCAGTATGGCTTTCGTAAGAAACGCTCTACTGGTGATCTTCTTTCCCTTCTCTCTGACTCTTGGTCCTCCACTCTTCGGGGTTTCGGTGAATCTTTGGCTGTTGCGCTAGACATATCGAAAGCTTTCGATAGAGTTTGGCAAAAAGCTTTGATTTCTAAACTTCCCTCTTTCGGAATCTATCCTTTCTCTGTGACCTTCTCTCTTATTTCCTTTCCGGTCGTTCTATAGCAGCACTTGTAGACGGCCACCGTTCTTCCTTTAAATCTATTAATAGTGGTGTTCCTCAATGATCTGTCCTATCCCCAACACTTTTTCTACTTTTCATTAATGACCTTCTCTCTGTTACTTCATCTCCTATCCACTCCTATGCTGATGACTCCACCCTTCATTACTCTTTTCAATTTGAAAGGCGCCACTCTCAACAACAGTTACTAGACGCAAGGAGGGTTGCCTTGGAGCAGCTGACCTCTGATCTATCTCGCATTTCTAATTGGGGCAGAGAGAACATGGCTGTTTTCAATGCCACCAAAACTCAATTCCTCCATCTCTCTACTCGACACAATCTTCCACACAACTATGATATCTTCTTCGAAAACACTCAACTCAGACCTTCACCTGTTCTTAATATTCTCGGTGTTTCCTTTTCTCGTGATCTTTCTTGGAAAGATCACATTACCTCTCTTTCTAAACAAGATTCTAAGAGGTTAGTTGTTCTGAGGCGCCTTCAGTATTTCTTCACTCCACCCCAGTTGCTTGCTCTGTATAGGGGTGTTGTTCGCCCCTGTATGGAGTATGCTTCGCACATCTGGGGTGGTTCCACACATACAGCTCTCCTAGAGAAGGTGGAGTCTAGGGTATTTCGTCATCAACTCTCCTGCTCTTACTAACTCTCTTCAGTGTCTAGGGCATTTCGTCTCATCAACTCTCCTGCTCTTACTAACTCTCTTCAATCTCTTTCTGCCCGTCGAATTGTTGCGTCACTCTCTCTATACTATCGCTATTACAATGAACACTGCTCTTCTGAACTCTCTCGTCACATACCTCCTCCACTGAGAAGGGCTCGTGCGACTCGACTTTCTACATAGTCTCATCTGTTCTCTGTCCAATTCTCTGACCCGAGACTAAACCGCTTTCCTGTGTCCTACATGTACTCTACTGGTAAAGTCTGGAACACACTCCCTTCTTCTATTTTTTCAACTTCCTATGACTTACACACCTTCAAACGTCGTGTATCAGGTCACGTCGGCCTTTAATTTGACCAGGCTTCCGTCTTTCCCCCTAACTCTGGTAGAATTTTAGTGGGCCTCTGGCCTTTGCCCACCAAAAGAAATATATATATATATATATATATATATATATATATATATATATATATATATATATATATATATATATATATATATATATATATATATATATATATATATATATATATATATATATATATATATATATATATATATATATATATATATATATATATATATATATATATATATATATATATATATATATATATATATATATATATATATATATATATATATATATATATATATATATATATATATATATATATATATATATATATATATATATATATATATATATAATATATAAAAAAAAAAAAAAAAAAAAAAAAAAAAAAAAAAAAAAAAAAAAAAAATATAATATATATATATATATATATATATATATATATATATATATATATATATATATATATATATATATATATATATATATATATATATATATATTATATATATATATATATTTTTTTTTTTTCTGATGGAGAAAGGGCAGATGCCTAAATAAAATAACTGAATAATTAACTTACGTGTAGATTGAAATCTGCCTCTGATGGTGTTTGAAGTATATAAGTTAAAGGAAGTGAGGAAAATAGAAGGGTGAAAAGTCAGTTTACTAAAGTTTACTAAAATTTTAATATATTTATTGAAACTGAGCTAATTGACCTGTGTGGTGAAACTATAATATAGGGGATGATGTCCTACTACAAATTTTGTTTCAATAATAGAACACCACAGACTTGCTCCTTGTAGTGCCTTCTTCTTTCATCCACCTCTGTTCTGTGGAACTCTCTGCCATCATCTATTTTTCCTCCTGCATTTAATATGATTCAACTTCAATAGTCGATGGGACTTCCTAAGGACGCCAATTTCTCAAATATGTTGTAAAGTACATATATATATATATATATATATATATATATATATATATATATATATATATATATATATATATATATATATATATATATATATATATATATATATATATATATATATATATATATATATATATATATATATCTCTCGTCAAAGCCTAAGTCTACGAGTACGAACACCAGTGAGATATGTGCAAGGTTCGGACTTGGGTGTGTTTTTCTTTTTCTTTGTTTTGTATTTCTGCCCCTCCTTGAAAATCTGCCCATGAATGGTGGCAAACTGCATATATATATATATATATATATATATATATATATATATATATATATATATATATATATATATATATATATATATATATATATATATATATATATATATATATATATATATATATATATAAAATTGATGAGCTTGCAAAATTTAAAGAACTAATCTTCTGCTAAAACAAAATATCTAACAACCTGTTTTCTGTTTTGTTTTATTAAACAATAAAAGATTTAACAATCAATCGCTTTCTTTAGGAAAAAATAACTACTGGTTTATGAGAACCAGTGCTAATCGGCTCCAGCTTACCACTCTATATATATATATATATATATATATATATATATATATATATATATATATATATATATAATATTATATATATATATATATATATATATATATATATATATATATATATATATTTAACACATCACCACCACTCACGGGCAAAGCCCTATTCAAGGAGGGAGTGTTAGAAGAATAAAAATGAATAAAAAAAAAAAAAAAAAAAAAAAAGGTCCCACCTAAACATATATATATATAATATATATATATATATATATATATATATATATATATATATATATATATATATATATATATATATATATATATATATATATATATATATATATATCTCCCGTGTTTTCGAAATCGATTTTCTGCACATCTAGGGTTTTGTTTACGCCGATGAGGGTATTTAGAAAATCCAATTAAAAATATTTTCCATGAGTCCTAAGTGCTTCCTTTTTACCTCAAAAATCGGAAAAAATTGGTAAAAAATTGCCATTTGTATCGTTCTGTTGCTTTTGTTCTGAATTGTTTAATGAACAATTTATTTAGGGAATGAATGAACATTGAACAATGTTCATTTATTCCCTAAATAAGTTGACTGCGATTTAAATATATATTCCTTTTTTACATTTCAGGTACTAGCATGAGTCAAATGATAACAGGGAAAGCAGCAAGTCATTTTTGTGTTTGGGCCCCACTCTGCAGGAATTGCCAGCCATTGAACTTCCCACGCTTCTCCAGATTGCAAGACATTTTCTTTTCTTGAAGGAACTTAAGTATTCCAACAATAAGGATGTCATTCCCCAGTTAAGTGAGGCTCCTGTTGACCTGTGGATTCGAGCTGGGATTCCACCAAAGCTACTTAAAAACGTTATAACAAAGCTGATGAGACTGATGGATGAAGGATCTAAAGCATCAAAGCATGGTATTAGTGCTAGCAAAAACAAGTAGTTTCTGAACAGTTTAAATTAATTGCTTGACATTGCTGCATTTCAATGCAAAGATCATCTTGCATGTTACTGTGCAAAAGAGATGAAAATTCCAGCTCGAGAAAGACTTTTTAATTGAACAAAGAACAGTTCGCAGAATGCAAATTGGCAGAGTAGACAAAACTGTAACTGAAATGATGAACAGGAGTTCTGCAAGAAAGTCTCGTATGGAAGAAAGAGTAGCTGATGAGAAGAAAGAAGATTCGAGCAGGAATGACCAGTGCTGTCTGCAGGCACTACTGCCATTGAAGATTCAGCTTCATCACCTGATCATGAGAGGACAGAAGGTATACCTGACGATGATTTCGTTACTCTTGGTGTTTGCCGGAACACAACACAAATCCCTACCATTGCACTAGAGGCAGAGAGATATGGAGTGTCCAACAGAGCAGCAGCAGCTATAGGTACAGTGGCACCAGTTGACTATGGTGCTGTCATTGCAGATGACAAGACCAATGCTATAGATCCTAAGAAAATCTGGAGAGCACGAGAGAAGCTAAGAAAACGCCTGACGAAAACAACACAGGAAGAAGTATTGGGAATAGTTGCAGTGTTTTATGATGACAAGAAAGACAGCACCCTGATCAAGGAAAAGAAGGGAAGTAAGTGGTACAGCAGTAAAAAGGTAGAAGATCACTATGTCATGGTTGGTTAATCTGGAACTGTCTACCTTCAATACATTACTGTGGACAGAGGGACAGGTGAGCCTATTGCAGATGGGCTGCATGGAGCATTATCAGAAATGGGAATTGTTGACATCATCATTGCATTTGGAGCTGACAGGAACCTGTCAACACTGAACCTAAAGGTGGAGCAATTCATCTCTTAGAGAAGCAGCTAGATAGACCTCTGTAGTGGTCCATTTGCTGTCTGCATTTGAATGAACTCCCTCTGCGCCATCTGTGTAAAAAGCTCATAAGTCCCAGTGAAAGTCCAACTCAGTGGAAGAGACCTGTTGGCAAAGATCAAACTACATGTAAGACCCTTCCACTTGCAGTTTTCCCAAACATCTCAGAAGGTGGCCCACATCCTGATGTTGATAGACGACATTAGTAGATATCAGGGATACCTCTATAGAATTGTAACAGCTATAAGAACTGGTGTTGTTATTGAGGATTTAATGCTTGAAAAACTGATAATATGCCATTGGCAAGGTGGGTTACTACTGCCAGTAGAATTTGTCGCCTCTACATAGCAACAGCACAACCTATTGCAGAATTACAGTGGTTTCGAATAAAATGCAGACCCAGATGCACTGATGGTACAAAGCATTTGCTGTAACAGATCAAAATCCAAAGACATCTGTCACCGGACATTACCAGTATAGCATTGCCTGTCATCAAAAGAAACGGTTGCTGGGTTCACCAAGAAAATGTGTTACTGGAAATGTTAGCAGACTATGATGAAGAAAACAGAAAGGTTGTTATCAACATAATTAAGACAATAAGGCAACAACCAGGTCCAAGTCAGCATTATATTAGAGAATTTCTTCCACCGCACATCTCTGACAGTTTTCAAACACTGAAAGACCTACTACCTCCTTTAGATCATTGCAGGTTCGAGCCATTTATGGTACGAATATTGTCTGATGAAGAGCTTAATAACTTTATGCAACATTCTTATCATATCACCATACCGTGCCACTCACAGAGGGTGGAAAGATGTGTAAAACTGGTGACTGAAACATTTGGCATGGTACATGAAGCAGATGAAAGAGTTGGATACATTCATGCAGTATTAAAATCAAGGCAATTTATGAGATTATTTGAATCAAAACAGGACTTTTCTGCACCAACATTAGATCAAAGGCGATAGAACACTTTCCTTGTATTTTTTTGTAGTAATTATTGTTTGAAAATTTACTGTAAATGACTAGTAAGATATTTCATTTTATTAACCGATTTTCGTTAACTTTAAGGTAAAAACGGAACACTTTCTGGACAGATAGAACATTTTCGATCACATTTTTGAAAAAAACACGTCTGAGTGAAGAAAACCTCGAATGTGCATCTTTAATTTCTAATATTTGCACCTGGACAACACGGGCTAATATATATATATATATATATATATATATATATATATATATATATATATATATATATATATATATATATATAATATATATATATATATATATATATATATATATATATATATATATATATATATATATATATATATATATATATATATAATATTAATTTAAGTTTTGCACTTGAATGTTCTAGGCAGCTGGAGTATAACTTAAACTAACTGTACTTTTTAAGACCCTCAAATCTGATTAATTTAAAGAGAGCGATATTTATATTTAAATCAATGTTGCAGAGTGGAGAAAATGCGATCTTACATTGCCTCGAGTGTGTTTCTTATATCACTGATGATTTATTTATTTATTTTCCTTTTTTATTTTATTGTATTTTATTTGTTAAATTTCTTGTATTGCTTCCCAGATATTCTTCACAAACCTAAAGGGGTGAGGAATATTTTTTCAAACTTTTAAAACGTTCAGTTTCTTGACTCTAAAATTTGTTTAATTAAATAAATTTTTTCCAATATATATATATATTATATATATATATATAATATATATATATATATATATATATATATATATATATATATATATATATATATATATATATATATATATATATATATATATATATATTATATATATATATATATATATATATATAAAATGTCCGGTAGACAAGGGAGAAAGTTTGTCGAGTTCAACTAGTGTTTGAGAAAACCAAGAGCAAAAGCCAAGGCTCACATGTACTGCAACACGGCATTTGAATGATTGAAAGGTAAAGAAAAGGTGGAATTTAGATGAAGAGAGCGTGTTTCAGATTTACTTGGAGAATATACTTCAAATGGAAGACAGACATAGAGGGTCATAGAGTTTTGGGCATAGAAAAGATTTCTCTGTTGAAAGACGTGTCATACGATTTCTCTCAAAAGAGAAGGAAAGCGACATGAGAGGCCAGAAAAGCAGTGACCGTTGTAATATCTTTAGTATAAGGAGAATGACCCTCCAACTCGACGGGCAGAAAGAGGCTGGAGGGAGTTAATGAGTTAGATAGAATTTGTAAGATGGAAAACCAAAGATCTTTTATGTTGAACTACGCAAGACATACTCCGTACAGGTGAGAGAAACACCCAATAAAAAGTAAGCAACTAGGGTAGTTACCTGAAAAGAATTTGAAATGTCTCTGAATTTTGAATACATGAAACATTGTTTAAGAAGTGAAATACTAAGACAGACTTCAAGAAAAGAAAACACTCATGAATTATAGATAGAGATGAAGGTACAAAAGTCTCACTATATATATATATATATATATATATATATATATATATATATATATATATATATATATATATATATATATATATATATATATATATATATATATATATATATATATATATATATATATATATATATATATATATATATATATATATATATATATATATATATATATATATATATATATATATATATATATATATATATATATATATATATATATATATATATATATATATATATATATATATATATATATATATATATATATATATATATATATATATATGAGGTGATCTGATATCATGCGATATAGAATGGTACAATTTGTTCCCGCACAACTTCACGTTATTATTAACGAATAATCGAATGAAATATCGATATTGAAACAAAAAATAAATATATAATTATTGGAACAGCTTACCTGAATTTATTGAATAAAAAGGTTCTGATGCAAAATATAATATTTTCACTTGATGATATAAATTTAAGTCAAATTAAAGAAAAATTTAAAGACTAACGTAGGAAAATGAAAGCCACGATATCTCTAATTCGATGTTACAATAAACCGTAGCAAAACCGTATTTGAATTTAAGAAAAAACATTTACCAATGATACCAAAATGATCACAACATGATAAGTACACGGATTTTATATACAAAATATCTGAAGATCTGCACAATTAACATGATTCCTGTTTAAATAAGTAGAAATGAAACAAGTTGTGTCACCCAAGACAAAGCGAATTAATCTGTCTGTTATTACCAAGTGTGTAATTCCCATTTATAGGAAGGAACAAATGTCCATGAAACAGCCAAGCTATTATAGTGGATATATATATATATATATATATATATATATATATATATATATATATATATATATATATATATATATATATATATATATATATATAGAGAGAGAGAGAGAGAGAGAGAGAGAGAGAGAGAGAGAAAATATGTGCTGGTCAGAAGAAATGAAGCAAAGTCAGTGAAAAGAAGAGCTGAGAGAGAGGTAGGGGATGTTCGGAGAGAGGTTGGAGAAAGACCTCAGAGGGAACAAACATGTCATTATAGGCTCTTGACATATAGGCCCGCAAAATCATTCAGAAAGATAAAACCATAGTGAACAACATTAAAGATGAAGGAGGTGAGGTACTGGTGACTTCAAAGAAATTAATGACGAAAGATGGACATAGTAATTTGAATCTTTGCTGAATGTGAAACAGAGAGGAGAAAATCAAAAGGAGAGAAGGGGAGAGAAATCAGGAAATGATTGAGGAAAGAGAGGGAAGAGTTTGAGTTGGCTTTTGCCAAAATGAAAAACATCAAGACTCTCGGAGAGGATGGAATATGGTAACAGCTGATAATAGAAGCAAGTGAACAAATTTAAAGTTATATATTGCGATTACTGAACATGTGTCAAGTGCCGAAGAAATGAGGAAAGGCAGTAGTAATCCTAATATGTGAGATCAAATTAGATTCTGGCATTTGTTCAAATTACAGGAGTATATCATTAACAAACCATTATGTAAAGGTTTATGAAAGAATGATGGAGAGGATATTAAGGAAAGAATTGGGCCACAGTCGAGTGAGAAACAGTATGGTTATAGACAAAAGAAAGGAAAACCCGATCTTATCTTCGGTTGAAAGCAGATGGTCGAAAAGACATGGTAATATAACATTAGCTAATAAAAGTTAATTTTCATAGATTCGCAGAAGAGTTCTGACTCGGTTCCAAGAAGTAATCTGTGGAGGAATTTGGAAAAAATATTAAGGAATGTCAGGTAGAATGTTGAGAGCAGTCAAGAGTCTGTATGAGTTTCAATGCATGCACAGTACGTACTGGACACATAAATGAAAGAAGATTTGAAGTGAAAACAGGGATGAACAAAGTAGTGTGTTGTCATTTTGCTGTTCTTTGCTTCAGTAGACAAAATTATTCAGAGTTTTAAGGTGCAGGTTGAATAAAGACAAAACCGTGATACTATGGAGATATGAGAGAGAGAGAGAGAGAGAGAGAGAGAGAGAGAGAGAGAGAGAGAGAGAGAGAGAGAGAGAGAGAGAGAGAGAGAGAGAGAGAGAGAGAGAGAGAGAGAGAGAGAGAGAGAGAGAGAGAGAGAGAGAGAGAGAGAGAGAGAGAGAGAGAGAGAGAGAGAGAGAGAGAGAGAGAGAGAGAGAGAGAGAGAGAGAGAGAGAGAGACACAAAACATTCAGTTCCACGGCAAGAGAAAAGAAGAGATTGTATCTGTTAAGTATCTTGGAAGTGTATTCGAAAGAGGAGTTGTGGATAAAGACATCACAGAGAGATTTAGCAAATATGGCAGATGTTTAGGAATTTTTTATACATTGCTGAAGGATGCGAACGTACTTTTACAAGTAAAGAAAATTTATTTTTGAGACCATTCTAACATCGATAATGGTGCATGGAACGTAGTCCTGAAACACAACCACGAAATCAAGAAACATAATACAAACTGTTGAAATGAGAGATCTCAAAACAATGCTGGGAAAGAGTACAACAAATCAGGTGAGAAATTGACAAAGAAGTGGGGGTATGCTTTATCATAAATAAAAAGGAGGCTGGATCACTTGGAAAGAATGGATGACTAAAGGGTGGCGAATATGTGTTAAGAGGGGAAACAAGAGGGAAGAAGACCGAGAGAAAGACAGAGCAGGAGATGAAAAGATGACGTGGAGGAGGTGCTAGGGTAGTATGACTTCCCAGGCCTGGATGATCTGAGGAGTAGCAACGCTTTTGCAGATTGGAGATATTATTATTATTATTATTATTATTATTATTATTATTATTATTATTATTATTATTATTATTATTATTATTATTATTATTATTATTATTATTATTATTATTATTATTATATTATTATTATTATTATTATTATTATTATTATTATTATTATTATTATTATTATTATTATTATTATTATTATTATTATTATTATTATTATTATTATTATTATTATTATTATTATTATTATTATTATTATTATTATTATTATTATTATTATTATTAATATTATTATTATTATTATTATTATTATTATTATTATTATTATTATTATTATTATTATTATTATTATTATTATTATTATTATTATTATTATTATTATTATTATTATTATTATATATTATTATTATTATTATTATTATTATTATTATTATTATTATTATTATTATTTGCCAATATTTGTCTTGTTTTTATCGTAACTGTTGTTTTCTATGAATTATAGAGAGACCGTAAATAGGATCCCTGTCTGTCCCTCCAAACCAAAAGTCCTTTTCCTTCCCCTAAATTATCCGTCCACCATAATTACTTCCCGTGAATAACGCCTAAAAAACGCGTTTTTTTTCATTTCTGTTTTGTATTTTGGAGTGACAACTATTTTGCATATAAAAGAAACGGTTTTCGATTGCTTATTGTTGGCGATCAAGGAAGTCGAATCGAAGTGAAGAATGGACCGGCTTAACATTTGTTCACTTTTTTATTTCATTTTATTATTATATATATATATATATATATATATATATATATATATATATATATATATATATATATATATATATATATATATATATATATATATATATATATATATATATATATATATATATATATATATATATATATATATATATATATATATATATATATATATATATATATATATATATATATATATATATATATATATATATATATATATATATATATATATATATATATATATATATATATATATATATATATATATATATATATATAATATATATATATATATATATATATATATATATATATATATATATATATATATATATATATATATATATATATATATATATATATATATATATATATATATATATATATATATATATATATATATATATATATATATATATATATATATATATATATATATATATATATATATATATATATATATAAGTTAAATTTTGTTTCTATTATTTCAGAAGCAAAAACCGCAAAACCACATTTCCATAAAAGCGGTTGCGAATGCTGTTGCGATTTTATAAATTTCCATAACCGCTTTTGAAGATGAAGTGCGGTTATTATTTTTTTTCCGGTTGCGAAGCTTCGCTCCATCACTAATTTATATATATATATATATATATATATATATATATATATATATATATATATATATATATATATATATATATATATATATATATATATATATATATATATATATATATATATATATATATATATATAGGAAGCTATGATGTGTTGGAATTGTTCTTTTTACCTAAGTGACCTAGATCAAGATTTAGCTTCCACTATGACTACCCTATGCATAAGTATTACAAGGCAATCAAACTCACTGCAACAACCAACAATATTTATTAAATATATCAAAATATTAGTTAAGACACTTTATTATTTTAAACCACTCAGATAATAAGGCACACTAATACAAGTACCAAAACTACCAATTTTATTTCCTGTATTCTCAGTGGCGGTTCCACTAGGTCAACGATTTCAAATTCCTCTAACTGAAAACAACATCTCAGAACCATAGTTGCCATTTAAAATAGTTTCCAAATAATTTTCAATTTTTGAAATCTATTAAAATACATTTACAATAAAATAAAACAAATTTAGTTATAAGGAATCTGGAGATGAGTTCATCTCATTATGGTTGGGCCCCTAATAAGAAACATTGCAAATTTTTAATTTGCAATGTTTCTACTATAAAATTATATACTAATCCTGTTACCTGATTGTTACAAAAATATAGTTCCAAATGTTAAATCATTAAAACATTGTATATGATAAAAGTTATTACCACCATATTTTTTTTTTTTTTTTTTTTTTTTTTTTTTTAACACCCATACCTTATTTAAAGAAAGTGAGATCCATAAGAATGCAATAAATTTATAACAACATTAGTACTGGTAATGAGT
>SEYY01020411.1:0-17500 GCA_009176605.1 Armadillidium nasatum | reverse complement strand
TTTTTTCACTTTTAATAATAAATATTACAAGCAGATATTTGGTGCAGGTATGGGAAATAGTCTGAGCACTGTTGTCGCAAATTTATATATGGAGCTTTACGAGACACGGTTAATAGCCACCCTTCCTTTATGCTATAATATTCATTCTTGGTACGGTTACGTAGATAATATACTGATTGTTATTCCAATAGATTTTCTTGTTCAACAATTTTTAACACAAATAAATAGTTTGGTTAATTCTATTAAATTCGCATACGAAGTTCAAAATGACAGTAACAAAATTTCAAATATTTCAAAATGACAGTAACTTGTCCATCAAAATGCATAAAAAACTCACTTCTTGTAATCAGTTATTCCATGCCTTCCTCAACCATCCCACATACATAAAACAAAATATTATTTTAATTAATTCATTTTCTAGCTCTTTAAAATTTACGGATCCGATATACTTCGAGGAGGAAATCACCTTTGTATTTCATCAATTTTTAACACCTGGATACACTCAACATTTAATTTCCAAACAGTACCACAGGGCATTATAATATCTTTTTAATAATCGTAACCCAGAACCTTGTATTTGTCTCTCTAATATGCTTATTGTCCCATATGCCGAATCTCTGGCCGCATTGCGTTTTCCATTATTAACTTATATATATATATATATATATATATATATATATATATATATATATATATATATATATATATATATATATATATATATATATATATATATATATATATATATATATATATATATATATATATATATATATATATATATATATATATATATATATATATATATATATATATATATCTCATTTTCACCTACCCAGAAACATTGACATGCTCTCTAATAATCAAAAACCCCAGAGGTATAAAAAGTTCGGGAGGAGTTTATAATATTATAATATTTGTGTCAAACCATATATTGGTGAGACCATCGAAACATTACAGACACGCATAGATCATCA
Source organism: Armadillidium nasatum (assembly GCA_009176605.1). Taxonomy (NCBI): domain Eukaryota; kingdom Metazoa; phylum Arthropoda; class Malacostraca; order Isopoda; family Armadillidiidae; genus Armadillidium; species Armadillidium nasatum. Next base: position 16,523 of record SEYY01020411.1, on the reverse strand, counting down.
CAAAGCCGACGTTAAGAGAGGAAATCATAGCAAAGCCATATTTTTGCACATCATTGAGCAACATACAATAGTTTGAAATAATGCCTGTGATGAACAGTACAGCAATTCTCAAATTTACTAATCTATGATGAAAGGGTCGTTTCCAACAGTATATATATATATATATATATATATATATATAATATATATATATATATATATATATATATATATATATATATATATATATATATATATATATATATATATATATATATATATATATATATATTCACCTCTGGTGGGCAAAGGCCAGAGGCCTACTAAAATTTCCACAAGAGTTACGGAAAAAACGGAAATCTTATCAAGTTACAGGCCGATACATGGCTTATGAAGGTGTGTGAGTCAAAGGAAGTTGAGAAAATAGATAAAGAGAATATGTTTCAGAATTTACCAATAGAGTCCATGTAAGAGTAAGGATAGTGGTTAAGTCTGGAGTCAGAGTTGGACGGAGAAAAGATGAGACTGTGTAGAAAGGCGTGTTTCACAAGCCCTTCTCAATGGAGGAGGTATGCTACGGGAGAGTGTGCATTTGTGTGGAATCATTTGAATATATATATATATATATATATATAATATATATATATATATATATATATATATATATATATATATATATATATATATATATATATATATATATATATATATATATATATATATATATATATATATATATATATATATATATCGGCATTTTGGTGAATCTTTCTCTGTCACACTAGACATATCGAAAGCATTCAATAGAGTCTGGCATAAAGCTTTGATTTCCAAACTTAACTCTTTCGGAATCTATGACCTTCTCTGTGGCCTTTCTCTCTGATTTCTTTTCCAGGCGTACTATAGTAGCTTTTGTAGACTGTCACCGTTCTTCCTTTAATCTATTAATAGTGATGTTAATCAGGGATCTGTCCAATCACCAACTCTTTTATTTTTTTATTTTTTTTTGTTTCTCATTAAATGACCTTCTGTATATTATTTCATTAATCCAATCATATGACGATGACTCCACCCTTCATTACTCATTTCAGTTTGAAAGACGCCTATCCCAACAGCAGTTAATTGACAGAAGGAAGATGGTCTTGGAAAAACTAACCTCTGATCTTTCTCATATTTCAAATTAGGGCAGAGAAGAGAGAACATGGTTGCTTCAATGCCTCAAAAACTCAATTCCTCCATCTCTCTACTTGACACAACCTTCTACACAACTATGATACCTTCTTCCATAGCACACAACTTAAACCTTCATCTGCCCTTAATATTCTTGGTGTATCATTTGCTCGTGATCTTTCTTGGAAGGATCACATTATTTCTCTTTCTAAATAAGCTTCTAAGAGGTAGGGTGTTCTGAGGCATCTTCGTGATTTTTTTTATGCTACCCCAGTTTCTTGCTCTTTATAAAAGTGTTGTTTGAACCTGTATGGGGAAATTGGTAGGTCTCTGACCTTCGCCCACCAGAGGATATATATATATATATATATATATATATATATATATATATATATATATATATATATATATATATATATATATATATATATATATATATATATATATATATATATATATATATATATATATATATATATATATATATATATATATATATATATATATATATAATATATATATATATATATATATATATATATATATAATATATATATATATATATCGTGTGTGTGTTAAAAAGAAAAAAATGAAGTTTGTGAGAAGTGGATGGAAAAGATGTTTGAAAAGCTTTTGAATTTGATCATTTGGAGATGAAGGAAAACTTAATTTGAAATTCTCTTTTATTTGAAAAGAAGAAAATCATTTTCACTTTATTTGAGTTGATCTATTTCATCTTTTCTTTTCCTTTGTGGGATCAGATGCATTCGTTTTCGCCCTTTTAAACTTTTCTTTTATGACCCGAGGACTTAAAAGTCTTTCTTTGATTCCTTTTTTGTTCATATTTGAACTTGTAATAAATATTTAAGGGAGAAGAAACGAAGAATTCACTCTCACTCAATTCACTTATTTTCTCCTCCAAAATTTTCTCTTCATTTACACTTGTTTAACGAAACAAATTTTTCGATTCGTTCTCAAAAGCTTTGTTTTTCCTTACTTGGCCTATAAGGAACACACACACAAACACACACATATATATATATATATATATATATATATATATATATATATAATATAATAATATATATATATATATATATATATATATATATATATATATATATATATATATATATATATATATATATATATATATATATATATATATATATATATATATATATATATATATATTTACAAATGGAATATAAAATGAATGTAATAGACGTATTGATGACTTCAGAGGAGTAAGAGAAGAAAACTCAATTGTGTCTGGAAGTTCTCTCTTCAAACTTTACAATTAAAGAGGAAGGCTACTTTTCACAATTCCAATTTACTTTCCATCTACTCCTCTTAATTTTCAGTTTTTGTAGCTTAGAAAATAAAAGAAGAAACATCAATGTTATTGTTTTTTTTTTTTAAAAAATTATAAAAATTATTTTTATTTGAATATTTCAGTTTTGTTTTAACGTGTTTCAGATTATTTTAAAGGAGATAAATGTAAAAATAGCCTTAAAACGATTAGACAAAAGCTACAATGAAATGATACCAGAACATATGAACAGGAATAACGGTACTTTGTTGCCAAAAGCTGAAAACCCTTTTTTGCTGTTGGTCTCTTTTCTCTCTTCCCATCCCATACATGCTCAGTTTCAGATGATCATGAGTATTTTCTTTAACTTACACCACCTTTCACAAATCCGAGATGTGGCCAAAAGCATAATATACATATAATCAGAATTGTCAAATAAGTTTTTCTTGACTGAAGAGTTGGCGTGGCAAACATTAATAGTTCCTCTTTTATTCTTTGATTTTGTTGGAAACTTATGATTGTACAGCGTTAATTAAATAAGTTTTCGGTAATTGTAATCCTGTTATATATATATATATATATATATATATATATATATATATATATATATATATATATATATATATATAATATATATATTATATATATATATATATATATATATATATATATATATATATATATTTATTATATATATATATATATGAGTAACAATCTATTTAAAGTTTAAATGGCTACTGTATACCCAAATGAGAAAATTTTCCCTTTCTCATTTTTCAATAATCTGAAATTGGAGAGAAAAAAATTCTCGAAATATAATCTGAGGGAAGTAAATGCAATTAGTACCTAAAGTCACCGAGACGGAAAATGTACGAAGAGTTGCCATCCGCTTAATTAAATCCATGATTGATAAAATGTGTTTCACAATGTCAATAAATTTATCTTTGATCTTTACTCTATGTCCAAAGCTTTTATTTAATTATAAAAATAAAAAGTCCTTATACAATAAAACTGACCTTAGTTATGGAAGCAAAATATTAGCGATATTTGGCAACTTTCCAATTACACACGAGAGTTTGACTCTTTTTTACTCGTGGGAATAGGTTTTTTCAGTTGTTCTGTGAGGGGAAATTATAAATGCAGTTTACCATCATCATCTCCCCTTATGACTTTTTAATTTTTCGTCTATGATTTTTTTATATCTTGTCCGTCTTCGCCGACTGCTTCTGTCTCTCTTCGCGATCGTCTGTGATTATTCATCGGGTTTTGCGCTTCTGGGAAAATGCGATCTTACAATAATTATAATTTCTTATTAAAGTCATAATCGAGTTACAGAATAATTTCACAGTTTTCTCTTTTGCTTTTATCTTTCAAGTCGAGGAAGAGATTTCGGGAAACGTACATAAACAACTTTTATTTATTTGCTTACATCTTAAAAAGATCATCACAAAAGTAACTTTTCTAAACAAAATTATATATATATATATATATATATATATATATATATATATATATATATATATATATATATATATATATATTATATATAATATATATAATATCTATATTATATATATATATATATATATATATATATATATATATATATATATAATTCGTTAAATTGTTATATACTATTTAAGTAAATGATATATAGGTGTCTTAAATACGCTTTTTTTTCTTTTTTTTATCACCTCTGTTGAGCAATGGTGAGAGGCCTAAAAATTTCCACCAGAGTCGGGGAATATCAAAATCGGAGACCAATTAAAGGCATACATCCCCAGATACACGGTGTTGGAAGATGTGTAAATCAAAGGAAGTTGGGAAAACATATAAAGGGAGTGTGTTCCAGACTTTCCAAGAAAAGTAAAAGTGAGATTGAGAATAGTGGTTAACTCTGGGATCAGAGAGGTGGACAGAGAAAGGATGAGATGACATAGAAAGTAATGTCTCACGAGCTCTTCTCAATGAAGGAGTAATGCGATAGGAGAGTTCAGAAGAGCAGTGTCCATTGTAATACCGATAGTATAGAGAGAGTGACGCAACAATTCGACGAGCAGAAAGAGACTATAGAGAGAACTAGTGAGAGAGGAAGGATTGATAAGACGAAAAGCTGTAGATTCAAACCTTTTCAAGAAGATCTGTATGAGTAGAATCAACCCAGATGTGTGAGGCGTACTCCAAACAGGGGCAAACAACTCCCCCATAAAGAACAAGCAACTGGGGTGGTGTAAAAAAATTACGAAGGCGTCTCAGAACAACAAACCTCTTAGAAGCTTATTTAGAAAGAGAACTAATGTGATCTATCCAAGAAAGATTAAGAGAAAAAGAAAACAACATGAATATGATGACAGATGATGGTTTGAGTGGAGTATTTTCGAAATCGATGTCGTAGTTGTAGGAAGGTTGTGTCGAGTAGAAAGAAGGCATTAGCGTAACTAGAAAATTTTTCTTGAGAGGGGGTGGGGGTGGGGGGCATGACACTCCTCTATCAGAGAATCTCAATTAGTCTATGATTTTTTTTATTTTATTCATATATATATATATATATATATATATATATATAATATATATATATTATACTATATATATATATATATATATATATATATATATATATATTATATATATATATATATATATATATATATAAGTAGTATAGGACGCGCTTTCGTGGGTGCCAGAATTTTTCGAGGTAGCTAAATCTTTCAACCTGGCCTAACGAGATTTTGATTTGCAATGCAAATCACTCCCCTCAAATTGACCTCACGCTCTTTCCTGACACCATTTGGGGGTTCAACATATTGAAATTGGCCTCAAGTCTGGGGAAAGGGCCCCCGCGAGTCCCGTGAACCCCCCAAAAATGGTATCAGGAAGTTGCCTGAGTTTGCAAAAATACAGTAGTATAGGACGCGCTTTCGGGGGTGCCAGGTTTTTTAGAGGTAGCTAAATCTGGGAACCTGAGTATAACGAGATTTTGATTTGCACTGCAAATCACTCCCCTCAAATTGACCTCACGCTCTTTCCTGACACCATATGGGGAGTTCAACCCATTGACATTGGCCTCAAGTATGGGGAAGAGGTCCCCGTGAACCCCCCAAAAATGGTACAGAAATTTGCCTGAGTTTGCAAAATCGCTGCGTTCACCTCGCTTGCTTTCCTGACCATTTGCTTTGCGGTTCAGTCCGGCTGAAATTGGTTCGAAACTGGGGGTCCGGGGTCTGTGTGGGTCCGTGAACCGACAAAGAAAGCTTATTTATATATATATATATATATATATATATATATTATATATATATATATATATATATATATATATAATATATATATATATATATATATATATATATATAGTGTACCCTTGACTCACATTGGAGTGCCTATGCTCCAACCTTCCTCCTTCTTCACATGTGTCCTACAATATTTTCAAACGCTTACACTTACATTACCTATTAAATTAATCAAAAATGGCGAAACTTAAATCTGCCTCGGAAATCCTAGAGGGGCGGATTCCAAAATAGCCCCTCATCCACTCCTTCCCCCATCACCACTTGGGAGTTGGTGGCCTCCGGTGATGGAGTTGGTGCCACCAAGACCTCTATGCCGGCTTGCCCTGGTGCACGGTCTTCGTTTTTCATTAATTTCTGCAACATTCGCGGTCTTTTTTCTAATCTCCACTTTGTCGAACACCACCTCTCTTTTCTAGACCTCATCTCTTGTTCTTAACTGAAACTCAGGTGTCTGAGTGCTCTGACAGCAAACCCTACTCTGTTTCCTCCTACTGTCTCTATCCTCAATTTTCAGCCAAAGGCGGATGTTGCGCATATGTGCGCAACGATGTTGTCTGTTCTCGTGTCTCTAATTTGGAGTCTTCTGAATTCTCAACTTTATGGCTCAAACTTTCTTGCAATTCTACGACTAAATTCATTTGTTCTGTCTACTTATCCCCTAACTCTACAGACTATCCAAAATTCTTCGACTATCTTAACTCCAAAATAGAACACATTCTTTCTTCTTCTCCTTTCTATGAAATCATCATTTTAGGTGATTTCAATGTTCACCACCGCCAATGGCTTTCGTCTAGTTCTCAAGATCCAGCTGGTGAACTCGCCTTCCAATTTTCTATCCAGAACAACCTTGAGCAGTTGGTGCAACTCCCTACCCGTATCCCTGACCGTCTTGGTGATGAACCCAACATTCTAGACCTTTTTCTAACTTCTAATCCTTCTCCTTATACTGTTAAACTCTTTCCTCCTCTGGGTTTATCCGATCATCTTCTTATCTCCGTATCTTGTCCTGTCTCTTCAAGTCTTCCGCAAGAACGGCCCCCGCCATCGGCGAGGAGACGTTTCTGGCATTTCGGTGCCACTAACTGGTCTGACTTGCGGTCGTACTTTTCTGATTTTCCATGGAATGATTACTGTTTCCGTGGGAGGGGTCCCTCGGAGTGCGCTGAGCGCATAACTGAGGTGATTCTCTCTGGCATGGAGGCGTACATTCCATATTCTTTCCCTTCCACTAAACCTAATAAACCTTGGTTTAACTCTGCTTGTTCTCGTGCTATCCGCCGCAGGGATGCTGCCTTCAGGGACTACCGTCGTCTTCAAACTTCAGAATCTCATGCAACTTATATTTCATCCCGGAATCGTGCAAAATCTATTCTTCGAGATACTAAAAACTCTTTTCTCCGTCGCAAATGCAATAATCTTTCTGGCTCCTCTTCCTCTCGCCCTTTCTGGCATTTTGCAAAAAATGTCAACTCTAACTTTGCTTCTTCCTCTTTCCCTCCTCTAGTATCTTCTGACGGTACAACTGCCGTTTTGCCTTCCTCTAAAGCTGAACTCTTCGCTCAAACTTTTGCCTTAAATTCAACCTTAGACGATTCCGGAGCTATTCCTACTCCTTCAACCCCCTCTAACTCATTTATGCCTAAAATTGTAATTTTTTCTAAAGACGTCATTTCTGCTCTCTCTCTGAGCTTAACACTAAGAAGGCGTACGGTCCTGATGGTATCCCTCCTGTGGTTCTCAAAACTTGTGCTTCCGAGCTTGCACCCTGCCTTGGTAAACTATTTCATCTATGTCTTTCTACTTCAACCTTCCCTTCTTGCTGGAAACGTGCGCTCATTCAACCTGTGCCGAAGAAGGGGGATCCCTCTCAGCCCTCTAACTATCGTCCTCTTTCTTTAACCTCCGTTCTTTCTAAAGTTTTCGAATCTATCCTTAACAGGAAGATTTGGAAACATCTCAATTCTTCTAATCTTATCTCAGATCGCCAGTATGGCTTTCGAAAGAAACGCTCTACTGGTGATCTTCTTTCCCTTCTCTCTGACTCTTGGTCCTCCGCTCTTCGGCATTTCGGTGAATCTTTTGCTGTAGCGCTGGACATATCGAAAGCTTTCGATAGAGTCTGGCACAAAGCTTTGATTTCCAAACTTCCCTCTTTCGGAATCTATCCTTCTCTCTGTGACCTTCTCTCTGATTTCCTTTCCGGTCGTCGTTCTATAGCAGCTGTTGTAGACGGCCACCGTTCATCCTATAAATCTATTAATAGTGGTGTTCCTCAAGGATCTGTCCTATCCCCAACACTTTTTCTGTTTTTCATTAATGACCTTCTCTCTATTACTTCATCTCCTATCCACTCCTATGCTGATGACTCCACCCTTCATTACTCTTTTCATTTTGAAAGACGCCCCTCCCAGCAACAGTTAATAGAGGCAAGGAGGGTGGCCTTGGAGCAACTAACCTCTGATCTATCTCTCATTTCCAATTGGGGCAAAAAAAAACATGGTCGTTTTCAATGCCTCAAAAACTCAATTCCTCCATCTCTCTACTCGACACAATCTTCCACACAACTACGATATCTTCTTCGAAAACACGAAACTCAAACCTTCATCTCTCCTCAATATTCTAGGTGTTTCTTTTTCTCGTGATCTTTCTTGGAAAGATCACATTACCTCTCTTTCTAAACAAGCTTCTAAGAGGTTGGGTGTTCTGAGGCGCCTTCAGTATTTCTTCACACCACCCCAGTTGCTTGCTCTGTATAGGGGTGTTGTTCGCCCCTGTATGGAGTATGCTTCACACATCTGGGGTGGTTCCACACACACAGCTCTCCTAGGAAAAGGTGGAGTCTAGGAGCTTTTCGTCTTATCAACTCTCCTGCTCTTCACTAATTCTCTCCAATCTCTTTCTGCCCGTCGAAATGTTGCGTCACTCTCTCTCTACTATCGCTATTACAATGGACACTGCTCTTCTGAACTCTCTCGTCGCATACCTCCTCCATTAAGAAGGGCTCGTGCGACTCGTCTTTCTACACAGTCTCATCCTTTCTCTGTCCAACTCTCTGACCCCAGACTTAACCTCTATGCTCAATCTTACATTTACTCTACTGGTAAAGTCTGGAACACACTTCCTTCATCTATTTTCCCAACTACCTATGACTTAAGCACCTTTAAACGCCGTGTATCAGGTCATGTCGGCCTTTAATTTGACCATGTTTCCGACTTTCCTCCCAACTCTGGTGGAACAATGGTAGGCCTCTGGCCTTTGCCAACCAGAGGAGAAATAAAAAAAAAAAAAATAATAAATATTATATATATATATATATATATATATATATATATATATATATATATATATATATATATATATATATATATATATATATATATATATATATATATATATATATATATATATATAATATATATATATATATGAAGTGAGGGAGTTTAAATTCTGCGGGATACATAGGAGATGGAAGTGAACTTTGCAAAACAGTGGTGGCTTGATAGAAGGAAGCACCACAACGAACAGTCCTCAATCAGTTTAAAATGTTCACACAAAATCATGGGCTGACACTGCATTCCTTGTGCAACCGGGACACCGTTGAAGAGAGACAAAGAACTAACGTCACTTAGCAAAGATAAAGAGTCTTGTGAACTGGAAACTACGATACAATTTATAAGTCTTTTGACCTTTGACTCTACCCTGTCAAAGATAGGTGAAACCTGAACTTCTCTAGATATGAGAGGAATACCCCATATTTTCGGCGTGTGAATGGTTAGACTTGGTTGAGCAGTTTCTCTTTATTTATACTTATCAAGAAGACACGAGAACGGGCCCCTCCCGACTGCACTCTGAGACGGGGTAACGAGGTTAGTTAGTGCATTTAAAAAGATTTGATATATTTATTATATTGGTCTGCGAAAGAGGGATAGAACCTTGACCTCGTTACCCCGTGTCAGAGTGCAGTCGGGAGGGGTCCGTTCGGGAGTCTGCTTGATAAGTATTTCTTGAGACTTCCCAGCGCGGCTCCTCTTTTGTACTGTCTTGGCTCGGTTAGTAACGCTCTTGCTTACCATCCAAGAGGTCGATGGTTCGATTCCCAGTATAGCAGACTTAAAAATTCAAAATATTTTAATGCAATTCAAAATAAGTTAAAAAAAAAAAAAAAAAAAAATTTAATATATATATAATATATATATATATATATATATATATATATATATATATATATATATATATATATATATATATAATATATATATAATATATATATATATATAGGGGGAGGACGTAGCGCCGTCCGAAGCGATGAAAGTACCCCCCATTGGGCTTAACCGCGGGGTAATAGGGTGGGCTAGACCATTCCGTTTCACTCCTTTGCCCTTTGGTTCGTTCCTTTTCGCGTTTCACCTTCTCCGAGGGTCTTTAGTGTACCCTCGTCCCACATCGGAGTGTCTATGCTCCCACTTCTCCTTCCCCCAACTTCCTTCTCACGTTCCTGCAAATTTATAACATACTTGATCTTTTCCTAACTTCGTATCTTTCTCCTTACACTTTTATAAATGAAAGAGAGAACATCATAATGTTGAAATATTAATAGATGTGTGCGCGCATATGTATATGTTTGTTCATGTGAATGACTAAGGGCTACGTGAGTGTATGTATAAATGTGTGCGCGCGTTTGTAGTTGTGGGGTGATGGATGAGCCCCTATATGATTTCCATGTTTTAATGTTTTACTGCAAAAATAGGTAAATTTTAATAATTAAAAATTTTTACAAAATTTTTTCTTTAAAAAATAATGTTTAAAATTTTATTAGAAATAATTTTCCTTCAAGTAATTTTTTTTATCAAGCATTTTTTTTTTTTTTTTCAAAAAAAATAAAAAATTCTTAGTTAACTTTTTAGTTGAAAATAAAAATTCCAAATGCTATAGCGTGAAATAAATATAAAATATTGAATGAAATAGTTAAAAAAATAATCTTTTAAATATCATAGCTTAAAATATATGTAGGAAATGTAAAATGAGATTAAAAATAAACTTGGGTTACAGTTTGAAGAAAATGGGATGAAGATTCCGAGAGATGTATGCGGCATCATTGTACCAGTAAATAATTTCAGAGATAAGATGAAAATTATGTTATAATATCGTCTAATGATGTCTTCGCATGAATAAAATCACATTAAGATATAGATTTGTTATTAGAAAGTTTTATTTTTAATACGTTGAGTCTCGCCATAGAGTGGTATCGCGGATAAGAAACAATTAGATCAGACACTGTAAGAAAGTTATTATACGTTCATGAGAGGATATAAACAGGAAATATCAGGACTTGAGTATTGGTTGGCTATAAAACGTAGTTCTGACGTCAAAAATACATGTTTTTTCTGTGCGTACGTACTAGACATGGTTGAGGTATGATGAATATAGGAAATAAAGCAGTTTCTGGCAACTCTATACCGGATATATGCCTATTAAATATATTAAAGATGATTAAAAGCGATTAGTATAGAGCTCAATGTCCTGTACATTTTTTTATTTATATATTAAGTATTTAAATAATTGCTCGATAATTCAAAGTTGCATATATTAAGTATAAAAGTAGTGTCTGGCATCTCGATGCCCCAATACATTGTGATACATATCTGTAAAATAATAAATTACACGACACCTCTTGGTCATTTATATTTATTTATTTATATCATGTGTGTGTATGTGCTCGCACAACTTTCCTATTGGAGAAATGTGACGTCATAATAATAATAATAATAATAATAATAATAATAATAATAATAATAATAATAATAATAATAATAATAATAATAATAATAATAATACGATAAAGAAATTTATTTGGTGACAATAATTATAAATGTATCATATAATTGTTTTATATAACAATAGTTATAATAAAATATTATATAATAAATATTATATAGAGATTATATAAATTTTATATAAAATATCAAGTAATAAATTCACAAAATGTATTCGATAACGTAAACATGATTATATAATCAATAAAGTGTTAACTTATTTCAAGTCACAAAGGAAAAAGATTAGAAGAAAAAGACAAAAAATTGTAGGTAAAATGAACAAATTTCGTTTTCTAAGGAGTGATCCAATATGGCTCATTGGTAACGTCATGGATTTCCATTTATGAGGACTTACATTTGAATCTCGGTCTCGATAGTTTTGGAGGTTTGAATTTCACCCAATAGATAGCTCTAAAATGAAGTCAAGAAAAAGGAGGGAAAATTCAAAACCACGTGATCAAGACGGAGGGAACCAGGTGGTCAACATAACAGAAAAGCCAGGTGATTAAAGTTTAAGATGACGAACAGATGACGTCATAGTGCCAAGATGTTCTAAGTCAATGACATCACAGTGGCAGGTGTTGATACGCACGGGAGTGATGTCATCACCGAGGGTTCCTTGCACCATTGCAATTTGTCAAGTGTCACTACATTAGAACCTTACCCTCCGTGCTAGCTGTCGCTGACACCGGCGCTCCCCTCGTCCCGAGTGAACATGACTTAAGCAAGGATACCACATGCTGTCAGGCACGTGCCGAAAAACAGAATCCATATTTGCCACAATTTCTTTACCGTCAAGTTTTGCCAGAAAGCGCATCAAGGACGTCAATTTTATTGTGGCTTCGACACAAATAGTTCCAACAGTAGCTCCATACGCACCTGTCGTCATTTCAAATGCCTGTTCTGTTATTCCATTTCGCGTCCTGGCTCGTCGTTGCGGTAAGGAAACATAATTACTACCACTTCGGCTCATTATGAACTCTTCCGTCTCAAGGTTCAGTATCTGCCAGCTGTGATCAACCGGGACACATTTATGCGTATTCACTACTGCTTTTGTTGACTCTGGCACATTCCCGGCGACGGCGGAGCTGCCTTGTTTCCCGAAATTTTTTCCTCTCCTCCTTCATTACTCTTTCCCATGTCAATCTCATAGGATATGACTCTTTTAAATGTCCACTTTCCTCACACAGGAAGCACCTTCGTTCTTCCGAACTTTGGCTTCTTGATATAATCCGACCTTGCTCTCCATCATTATTCTACCTGGCCTAAACATGTCTGTTTCTTCTTCCGGCTCTCACTTCGCAATTGGCAACTTTATGTTTATTGTTTCTACAAGCTAAACGCCAACCTCCAAATCTCCAACAATCTCATTTTACATATACTCTGTTCTTACAATGGGGGCATGTCATGATTCGTTCATCGTGTGACCTCATATCTTTGTTATATCTTCTAGGTTCACTATTTGGAAAATTTGATGGCCTTCCGTACAGAACCTGATCTACGTATGTTGTCCGGTCTTCCCTATCACCTTGTAAAATGGTCTATATCGAAATTGTCGTGCTTTCCGGTTCTACCTTTTCCTGCTCATCAAGTTCATCTTCCTTTTGTTCCCAATTTACAGCATCTTTCCACTGAACTCTTGTGGCTTCCTTTTCGCTTCCTATCCGGGTTTTGAATCTTCTGGCAATCTTTTCATGAAGAAACTTCGGAAATTTTCTTTAACACGTCTACATCTCTCTGCTCTTCTGGTGTGGCAGCCTTATAATTTCTGCAATCTGAGGGCAAATTCTGCAAACCTATAGCTATTCTTTATTTCGATTCTCCAGAACTCCTTCTTACACCATCTTCTTAATGTTGCTATTATCATGGCGTAGCTGATTTTTATCCTATATGTACGAACTTAGTGAAGGACTCTCCAAAAACATTTCTCAAGTCCATAGTCCAACGATTTTAGGCTTTTCTCAATTGCTCTCTTGAGTACCTTTCATAATCCTCTATATAAGATTTGAACGTTTGAACTCTCTCCACCCCATATTTCAAAGGTGTCACTGCCCTCACGCTTGCTTTCCTGAACGTTCTGAACACTTCCACAGCTCTCCTGCCAAGGTTATAAAGACTTTTTACTGCCATATTTGAATTCCATTCCAGATTTTTTCGGTTCTAGAAATCTCTTCAATCATTACTTTCCATCTTTATCCAGTTCACTGTTTCCCTCCGACTCAATCTCCGAAACCGAACTCTCATCTACAGTATTTTCTTGTGGCTTTTCTTTTCCTCTTATTTCTCTTCCTCCTTATTACCACTGTCACTTTCGCTGTCGCTTCCACTCTTCCTGTTGGAAGCACTGTTTTCCGTTCCTTCACAGGCGTCTCGATGGTACTTTAACTCGTACCGTACATTCGGTTTCCTCCTTGTTACTTCTTTCCTTTTAATTGCTTGTGCCAAATTATGATTCTTTCTTTTTCTTTCAAAACTTCGTCCCATTTCAGGTTTCTCTTTCTTTTCACAATCCCTTGTCCAAAAGTCGTGCTCTCCTTCCTTATGCGCATAGCTTGAGCCAAACTCTCAATCATTGGCACCATAATGTCCCAGTTCAGCTCATTTGCTTCATTAGTCAAAGAGCCTTGCAACTCAGTTAAGAACTCTATTGATCTTGACCCTCTTTGCGCTTTATCCTTTTTTTCATCAGTACTACTCATTTTCCTAATTTTATAAGTGTTACACGTTTAAAAAAATTTACGCAAAAAAAATCTTTGAAAAAAAATCTACGGCAATTGCAACTGTTTTATTATTTAATTAAAAGTAAACAAAAGAAATTTGATGCAAAGATAAATAAATAGTAAATAAATACAACAAAAAGTCATCAAATAATAGTCACTCAGATTTTTATGCTTCATAATATTGTTTAATATTCGCGAAACTTTACTCACTATTGCAGAAATATTTAAGGCAACGCTATTGTAAACCAGATACAAAAATTTAAATTTTCACACAACAAAATTTTTACACTTTCTTTAAAGAACTTCAAAATTAATTATTTTGTCAAGTTTATCATTTATTATTATTTTCAAATTTGCAAACAAAAGGAAAGTTCGTACTTACAAAAAGTTAAGTTTTCATTTAACAATGTGATCCTCCTATTAGGTAAACACTTCACACTTATAGCACTTCTTTCTCCATTTGTTAATTTCCGATCTCGAGAAGACCAATGAGCCACCAGAATGTTATCGCGCTTGTCTCACTTTCAAAACCAAGAGGTTTCTTTTTCTTTGTGAAACTCTCAAAACTACACGATATACAACACAGAACGCTTTTATGATGCACATATTACAAGGCTATATATATATATATATATATATATATATATATATATATATATATATATATATATATATATATATATATATATATATATATATATATATATATATATATATATATATATATATATGTAAACTGTTACTTTACTTAATAAATTGCTAACTAAACCTAACTTGACCTAACTTAACCTACTTAAATTCTATAACAGTGGTACAACAAATATAAATACAGTACAAGACAATGGTCAGTCTATAGACTGCTTTGTACTGCTGCCCTGGTGCTATACCAATTATCAGGTCAACACTGCAATGGTTGGCTCCGTTAAAGACTGTTCTTTGCGTGAGGCTGTGCCACACAATCGATCACTTCTTCACCGCAACACTCTACTAAAGCGCAAGTTGAATGGTCTCTGGTTCCAGTTTGTACCAAAACACACTGAATGCGGAAATCTCTGTCCTCCAAACCTCCGAATACGACTTTTCACAAGGACAGTCACGTGAGCAAAATTAAACAACGCTGCAGTATCGGTTTGTGTAGATAGTCATCACAGTGGTAGTTTCACGATTGAAATATCGGTCTTCCTTCCATGTGTATGAGTCAATGGTGAACTCTCAAAGCAATGAGAAAACACTCGTGAGCCCACACTGATGGTAAACTCTGCACAGATTCTCTCTTCAAAATAGTATTTGCACTCCCACACCGATGCCTAAATAATAATAATAATCAGAACAGCGGCAATAAATATTCAGCATATAAGACGAACATAATAATAATAATAATAATAATAATAATAATAATAATAATAATAATAATAATAATAATAATAATAATATTCAACTTCATTTTTCAGACTTAACTTATCCCTTGTTTACAACTGCTAATTTATGTAATATTAAATTGATGTTAATATTAAATTTTAATAATAATCAACGTGCGTAGCCTTATTTATTTCGCCATTATATCTTTTCTTTTTTTAGTCCATTCTTATTTTTAACTTAAATTTAACACTTATTTAAATTAATATAGTTTCAGTTAAAGGCACGAGGTTTTAACTTAATTTTTAACTTACCCATTTAAGGGGTCTAGACTTCTAACTTTTGATTAGATTTCTAACTCCAGTTAAAAATATCTCTTGGACTAAACTTAAAATCCAGGTGGAGATGACATTCTAATTTCAATTAAAATTGCCTTCAACTTTATAACACATTCGATATATTAACCTATTCCCTAATGTGACACAATGTAATATACAAAAAAGACTCTCCCAGTTTCACCAACGATTTAGTTAGTTTTTCTTTTATAATGCTCGAGACTGACTCTCACAGTGTTGGCAAATGGTTTCCATGAAATGAAGGACAGAAAAGCTTCGCAAAACCTTTCAAAATCACTTCACAGACATTTTGGAAACATTTCTCTGCTTCTTAGTACGAACTTAGTTTAAAGTTTTTAAATCAATAAAAAATAATTTACGTAATTACATTAAAAAAAATTTAGTACCAATTATTTTCATTTAAAATTTATTTTTCTATTATATAAAATACTTGTATAAAATGATCATAATTTATGTATATGATTAATATACTTCAAATTCATTTATTCGCTCATTTTTTTATCATCTTTAGCTAACGTTGGTTTTCA
>SEYY01020410.1:80000-103715 GCA_009176605.1 Armadillidium nasatum | reverse complement strand
AAAATCCCATGTCATGATATGTGAGATGTCAAGAAGAGAGGAAATATCTTGGGATGATTTGGTCAACATAATTGATCAAATATATACTAACTATCAATCCCAAGAATTACCACAAAGGTCTTATCCAATTCCAGCTCCAAATAATGTAACAAATAAAACTACTCCAGAATTAATTGATCTAACTAACTTTCAACCTCAAATGACGCCACGACAACAACAATTGGGATTGCCAATTCAAGTGAATGCAGTTCCCAATACGACTAATAATAATCAATATTCTGAAATTGCTCAACCCCCTATTCCTCCAACTTATTTTTCCAATCATCCTAATCAACCAACTTTTGCTCAAGTAACTAGTCAACAGGATAAAGCGAAAAATGTTCCTTATAAGCAAAATTCTATTAATAATAATAGAAATAATAGGTCAAGGAGTCGAACACCTCCTAGAACTTTTGGTAATAACACAAATAGGAACAACAACAATAGAAACCAACAACAGTGGAATGGATCTCCAAGAACTAATAATAGAAATTCCTCGAATGTAACATGCAATTATTGTAAAAAGTCAGGTCATGATGTACGTGATTGCCGTTCTCGTCCCTATTGTAAATTTTGTGGGAAAAGAGGACATATATATAACAACTGTTATCAAAGACAAAATAAATGCATTCATTGTGAACAGACCGGTCACATAGTCAATAATTGCCCAACAAGACAACAAAACAAACAAGCCTGTGAAGATTCGCTAAATTGTTCAGAGTGTGGAGGACCGCACTTAGGTAAAGATTGCCCTCAATATTCAATACCCCATCCTATTCCCATCAGGGAAACTGATATCCTCTGTGGTGATTGATCCACCCACAGAGTTTAAAGATTCCAATCCTCTAGTGGACCCTTCATCACTAATAGTTAATTTAAACTATTCTCCAGAATCTCCAAAACCCCAAAGAACAAAGAAAGTATCATCAACGGATGGATCACCGTTGCTACATCCTACATTAGGAACTCCAGACATCTCTAACTCTGAAGCCATAGAAGTTACTCCAGAATTACCCTCCATAATAAAACCGCCGATAGAACTATCTTCTATAGACGATTCTACTATATTAAACTCTAATTTTAATTCTCTTACTTCTAATACTATCTCTTCAACTTCTAATTCTATTATTCAGTTTCATACCTTACAAGTACCACCTAAAGATACCTTATTGGTAGGTGTTTTCATCAAAGACTCTACCCAAGACAAGCTACTTACAGCCCTTGTAGATACCGGTGCCGCTGGGAGCCTTATAACCTTTAAAACATATAGCCTCTTAAATCCCCAAGATTATCCATTATTCTCAACCACATATAGTGGTGTACAAGGTATTGGAGGTACTGTATTTCCCGTATACGGTATTGTAACATTCCAAGTTCAACTTTCTAGAACTTATATCACCGAACCACATCCATTCATAGTTGTGGACGATCAAGTTACAAATTATGATTTGATCATAGGGTATGACTTCTTAAGTCAAGAACAGCTATTACCCGATTTAGCCTCCAAACAACTAATAAAAAGAAATAAAAACCATCTTTCTATAATTGCCGAAGATATCCGTACGTTGCAATCTAGAGATGGAATCGCAACGATCAACAAAGATATTTCTTTACCATCTAATAAGTGTATTACTATCCCCATCTCTATTGATCATCTGTTTTTCAATTACAATACCCTTCTATTATTTACACCAAATGATTCAAATAAATTTATAATGGATCACATTGTTTTAAACTATTCCCCAAATCAGGTTATATATTTATACTGTTTTAATTTTACGGATAATCCAATACATCTTAAACGCGGATATTCTCTAGGTACTTTCTCTATTCTCTCACTAGATTCTTCTTTTTCTTCTATTAATGTAGTAGAGTTGTCTCAGAAACCCCAAACTACTTATCCTGAATGGACGCTAGAATCATTATATGAAGCCTTTGATTTAAATTCTACTACTCTTACATCAAGCCAAAAAGAACAACTTATCCAACTTCTAATGAAATATCCTACTGCTTTAAGCTTAGGAGATGACGATGTAGGATGTACCTCTATACTTAAACACACAATAGACACACTTGTAGATGACCCAGTGTGTTGTCCAGTAAGACGCTTACAAGGTCCTATTCTTTATGAGGTCGAAAAAGTATGTCAACAATTAGAAGCTGACGGGATAATCAGAAAATCTTATTCACCATATTCCGCACCCGTAGTTCCCGTAAGGAAACCAGATGGAGCTATGCGTTTATGCATCGACTACCGAAAACTCAATGAAGTGACTAAAGGAGACTCTTTCCCTATCCCGAATTTGACTGACACTCTATTTAGCCTACAAGGAATGAAATATTTCTCCACAATAGACCTTATTAAAGGCTATTATCAGATCGAAATGGAGGAAGAAAGTATCGAAAAAACAGCTTTCTCTACACCGCTGGGTCATTGGGAATTCATGAGAATGCCTTTTGGCGTAAAAAATGGCCCAGCGACTTTTCAACGTGCAATGCGGTTGGCGTTATGTCACATACCTTGGATGGAAGTAATGATCTATTTGGACGATGTCCTCATTATAAGCCAGACCTTCGAAAAACACCTTACCATCCTAGAAGAAGTCTTAAAAGCATTTATCAAAGCTGGCTTCAAATTGAAACCCTCAAAAACCAATCTCCTAAGAACAGAGGTAAAGTTTTTAGGACATCAGATTTCATACCAGGGTATGATTCCTCTAGAAAAGAACATCAAAGGCGTAAAAGATTTCCCAGTTCCAAAGACTGTTCGACAAGTTAGACAATTTATGGGGCTGGTAAACTTTTACCGACGTCACATACCCCATTGTTCCGAAATAGCCAAACCTCTTTTCGATTTGTTAAAACTCACTAAAAACTTCCAATGGACTGATCAATGCCAACAAGCTTTCGAATGCCTTAAAGAAAAACTAACATCCCCACCTTTATTATCTTATCCAAACCGGACTCCAGACGCAAACCCACTTTTTCTCCATACTGATGCTTCTGGTATTGGTGCGGGTGCATGCCTAAGCCAAATACAGGAAGACATAGAAAAACCAATAGCATACATTTCTATGGTATTTTCAAAAGCTCAACGAGCATATAGTACAACTGAACGCGAAGTAGCCGCCATTAGGTGGGCCATACGATCCCTTAAACCATTTTTATACGGGATTCGAGTGATCATTTTCACCGATCACAAACCCCTTCTTTTTCTACACAATATGCCTCTAGTGAACCAACGAGTAGCCAGAACATTGGAAGAATTAAACGATATCGACTACGAGCTCAATTATGTGCCTGGAAAGGAAAATATAGTCGCAGATATTCTTTCTCGAGTTCCATACGAATTGCAAATCCAAAATAATAAGGATACCTATTTACCTGAATTACCCGAAGGATTTATAATGAGCATAATTCCTGGAGGAGGAGATTCGCTTTTCCAATGTTTTTCTCAATTTCTCCATGGAAAATTAGATCTCCATTTGTTAATAAGACAAGAGGTTGTCCAAGAATTGCTAGATAACCGTGAAAAGTATCACATACCTACAGGAAGAGAAGCAAAACAAACATTAAAACAGTTACAACTAACTAAATTCCCTGGACAATTGCCATTTACTAATAGTATTGAAGCTTTTTCAAATATATATCTTGTACGAGTACTAGTTTACTACAGCAAAGACCATCCTTTACATTTCGGAAATCCCAATCATAAAGATATTTGTTGTTTATTTTGTTTGGGAGGTATCCATTATAATTTGTTAACTCCTACCAAATCAAAATTACCCCAAACAGCTGTTGATGCTTTATCTAGTTTCCCAATTTTATCAGCACCAGCAGTAACACTTCATTTATTAGATTCTGAGGATTCTGAAGAAATGAATACTGATGATATCTTAATAGAAAATTTCCCCACTCCATCAATAGTCACAATTGATGGAGAAAATAATAGTACTTTAGTTCCTACAGAAACTCTCCAAATCCATAATTTTTCTCTTTTAATAAACCCCCAAGACTCTGTAGAAGTAACTATGACCCATATTATGGAATGTCAAATAAATGATCCAATTCTTAAACGGCTAAAGAATGCCATTAGCAAAAATCAACCCTTCTTAGGTCCCCTTAAAAATTTTTCCTATGCTCGTAATTCTATCTCTATATATAATAATTATTTAATCCACCGAAATAGAAAAGACCATTATCACTATTTAGTCTCATTCAATTTTGCTTTACAGGTTGCTATAATTAATCACCATGAATTTGCCCATATAGGCCAAAATAAGTTATATGCACTTTTAGATTGGATAATATGGCATCCAAAATTAAGAATGATATGTAAAGACATTTCTATGACTTGCCATCATTGTCAACTAGGAAAAGTTTCTAATATCTATCATGCCCCTCCGATGTTAAAGATTAATACTAAATTTCCTTTTGAATTAGTTGCTGTAGACCTATTACAATTACCAAAGTCATCTAAAGGAAATAGTTACATTTTTGTTTTAATTGATCATTATAGTAAATGGATAGCCACAGTTCCCCTTAGATCAAAGCATACTTCCCTAGTAACAGCTGCCCTAAGAAATATTCTACCCTATTTGCCATTAATACCCTCCAGACTATTATCAGATAATGCCCGTGAATTCAGAGGTCCTGAATTTGAAGAACTCTTAATACTCCATAATATTAAACATATTTATACCACCCCTTATAACCCATCGTCAAATGGAATCGCAGAAAGAGTCAATCGAACTTTAATCCAATATCTCCGTGGAACATTACGAGATCCATCAAACTGGGACATTCAACTGTCTTCAGTAGCTCTCATATATAATAATACCATCCATTCAGAAACAAAACGTTCTCCAGCTGAAATAATTTACTCTGAAGCTCATGACACCCGTCCAAACCTTCCTTGGACCCGATTCAACGAATATTGGGATGAAGGAAATACCAACTATAAATCCTTCTCAATCGGCCAAGAAGTAGCTTTAAAATTACAATTGCCTGGAGATCGTACTATTAACAAATTCAAGGATCGCTATCAAGGACCATTAACAATAATCAAAGTAAATAATAATAATGTAACGTACATAGTACAGTCTAAGGAAACTCAAAGATTATATAAAGTCCATCACAAGCAATTGAAGAAGTGGTATAGTCCACCCGAATATCTTAAAAACCATCCCTTATTCAATAAATTTTTGACAAAGACAACTCTAGATGATGATAACACAATTGAACGTGTAATACCTCCACCCTTACTTTTGCCTGAAGTAATAGAAAAGGATCTAGTGAAGGATATCCCAATTAGCCTTTCTTTAGATGAAACCGTAGATTCAGATGACGATTTTGTCGGGTTTGATGAAACTGATCAAATAAATTCTCTATCACAACAACTTTTATCTCAATTACATAACAGTTTACAAATCATTGATAAAATTCATACATCTAAAATCACTCAGTTGCCACAATCAATAATAACTCCTAATGCTATTGACGAATCATTTTCTTTCCATTTAAATGAGCTATTTGCTTCTCCTTCTACTAATTTTTCTCCTACTCCCGATTCATTTTCTTTTGTCAATACTTCTAATTCTTCTACTGTCTCTCTTAATTCTTCCCCTATTACTTTGAATACTCAAGTCATGTTATCACCAGTTTCTCCACAACAGTCTTCTATCATTTCATACACCCCTCTTACTATTACAAATCAGTTATTTACTACAGATCTACAACCCGTTAGAAGGTGTTTTCGACGGTTATCGTCTGAAAACATAATATTTAATTTAGAAGACTCTCATATTTCTATTCATAATAATGTCAGTAATGATAGATTAGTTAATTCACCGATAATTCCATCCTTAAATGATTCCTTTTTACAAAAACATCCCATAGAAGTAACTAAATCTTCTCTAGTTTCTCCTATAAGTGATACTGACACTGGTGTCATACTAGAATTTTTACAATCTTTTGATGAGCAAGGGACTCTTACTCACAGTACACCAACTTCAACTACTTTTAAGAAAAAGAAAGTAAGTTGGTCACCTTCTATTGAAATCGAAGGTGTTACTACCCCAATCTCTACTTTAGTCACTATTGATCAGATACCAATAAACAATAATATAACAAATGAGGCAATAGCTCAAAGAACAAGAAAAAAGAAAACCCATCTTTTACCTGAACTTCCTTGGGTACAAGATAAGGTTCTAGAACGGAAACGATCATCAAAAATTCCTATCTTTAAACTTAAAAGATCTCCTATACTTTTACCTTCTCCTTCAGTTACAATTACTACTGTGACCATTACTACAGTACAATCTGGTTTTTCCGGAAAATAATGTATTTCATTACGAAAGTGTTCACTTTATGGTTGCTAATTATAATTTATCTATTTTCCTTTTCAGATACTGTTTATAGGACATTCATGGATTTCTTATTTGGAGGATTATTATGATCAACCTAGGCATAATCCTGATAATCATAGGATAAGGTTTAAACGTATACTTTTCCCAAAATTTGAAGACCTTCCCAAGTCACTGGAAAGAGAGCTGAAGCCGGAAACAACTCATATAGTAACCTTTTCGATATTTCGGCAGGCTTATTATCGACTTAAATATACATCCAAGCTCAAAACTCATAAACCTGCAAGAGAGTATTATGTAACATTTCCTAACACTGATTATAGAGCTGAAGAGTCTCTTCCTACGATTAATAAAATGCTGATTCAAATTAGAAAAACTTGTCCTACTGCTAAACTATATATAATGATCCCAACTTTTCCTGATCTCTATTATTACAATGTTTGTCGTAACATCGACTTTGCTCCAGGTGATGTTCAGGATTGGTACCATTCATTACCCCGATCTTCTGCTAAAGAAGTGAATGAGGATACATATCTTGTTTATCAGGAGTTAATGAAACTACATTCACCGGCTATAAGGTGGTCAAGAAAACATACAATAGCACTCTCGGAGGTATTACATCTCATGAGCAAATCTAGTAAACGTAATTATGAGAGTTTGATCGATCCTACCAAGGATGTGTATTCTTTGAGACATACAGGGCCACTCATAGATGGGATCCACCCAAGAAATGATTTTATGGACGCATTTTGGAAATTGATGTATAATTATGCCATTTTTGGAGTGGCCCTGTATGTCTCAAAGAATACACATCCTTGGTAGGATCGATCAAACTCTCATAATTACGTTTACTAGATTTGCTCATGAGATGTAATACCTCCTGAGAGTGCTATTGTATGTTTTCTTGACCACCTTATAGCCGGTGAATGTAGTTTCATTAACTCCTGATAAACAAGATATGTATCCTCATTCACTTCTTTAGCAGAAGATCGGGGTAATGAATGGTACCAATCCTGAACATCACCTGGAGCAAAGTCGATGTTACGACAAACATTGTAATAATAGAGATCAGGAAAAGTTGGGATCATTATATATAGTTTAGCAGTAGGACAAGTTTTTCTAATTTGAATCAGCATTTTATTAATCGTAGGAAGAGACTCTTCAGCTCTATAATCAGTGTTAGGAAATGTTACATAATACTCTCTTGCAGGTTTATGAGTTTTGAGCTTGGATGTATATTTAAGTCGATAATAAGCCTGCCGAAATATCGAAAAGGTTACTATATGAGTTGTTTCCGGCTTCAGCTCTCTTTCCAGTGACTTGGGAAGGTCTTCAAATTTTGGGAAAAGTATACGTTTAAACCTTATCCTATGATTATCAGGATTATGCCTAGGTTGATCATAATAATCCTCCAAATAAGAAATCCATGAATGTCCTATAAACAGTATCTGAAAAGGAAAATAGATAAATTATAATTAGCAACCATAAAGTGAACACTTTCGTAATGAAATACATTATTTTCCGGAAAAACCAGATTGTACTGTAGTAATGGTCACAGTAGTAATTGTAACTGAAGGAGAAGGTAAAAGTATAGGAGATCTTTTAAGTTTAAAGATAGGAATTTTTGATGATCGTTTCCGTTCTAGAACCTTATCTTGTACCCAAGGAAGTTCAGGTAAAAGATGGTTTTTTTTTTCTTGTTCTTTGAGCTATTGCCTCATTTGTTATATTATTGTTTATTGGTATCTGATCAATAGTGACTAAAGTAGAGATTGGGGTAGTAACACCTTCGATTTCAATAGAAGGTGACCAACTTACTTTCTTTTTCTTAAAAGTAGTTGAAGTTGGTGTACTGTGAGTAAGAGTCCCTTGCTCATCAAAAGATTGTAAAAATTCTAGTATGACACCAGTGTCAGTATCACTTATAGGAGAAACTAGAGAAGATTTAGTTACTTCTATGGGATGTTTTTGTAAAAAGGAATCATTTAAGGATGGAATTATCGGTGAATTAACTAATCTATCATTAACTAACATTATTAGAAATAGAAGTTTGAGAAGTCTTCTAAATTGAATATTATGTTTTCGGATGATAATCTTCGAAAACATCTTCTAACAGGATGTAGATTCTGCAGTAACTAACTGATTTGTAATAGTTAAGAGGGGTGTATGAAATAATAGAAGATTGTTGTGGAGAAACTGGTGATAACATGACTTGAGTATTCAAATTAACAGGGAGAAAAATTAAGTAGAGACAGTAGGAGAATTAGAATTTGACAAAAGAAGAATAAATCAGGAGTAGGAGAAAAATTAGTAGAAGGAGAAGCAAATAGCTCATTTAAATGAAAAGAAAATGATTCATCAATAGCATTAGGAGTTATTATTGATTGTGGCAACTGAGTGATTTTAGATGTATGAATTTTATCAATGATTTGTAAACTGTTATGTAATTGAGATAAAAGTTGTTGTGATAAAGAATTTATTTGATCAGTTTCATCAAACCCGACAAAATCGTCATCTGAATCTACGGTTTCATCTAAAGAAAGCTAATTGGGATATCATCCACTAGATCCTTTTCTATTACTTCAGGCAAAAGTAAGGGTGGAGGTATTATTCGTTCAATTGTGTTATCATCATTCTAGAGTTGTTTTGTCAAAAATTTATGGAATAAGGGATGGTTTTTAAGATATTCGGGTGGACTATACCATTTCTTCAATTGCTTGTGATGGACTTTATATAATCTTTGAGTTTCCTTAGACTGTACTATGTACGTTACGTTATTATTATTTACTTTGATTATTGTTAATGGTCCTTGATAGCGATCCTTGAATTTGTTAGTAGTACGATCTCCAGGCAATTGTAATTTTAAAGCTACTTCTTGGCCGATTGAGAAGGATTTATAGTTGGTATTTCCTTCATCCCAATATTCATTGAATCGGGTCCAAGGAAGGTTTGGACGGGTGTCATGAGCTTCAGAGTAAATTATTTCAGCTGGAGAACGTTTTGTTTCTGAATGGATGGTATTATTATATATGAGAGCTACTGAAGACAGTTGAATGTCCCAGTTTGATGGATCTCGTAATGTTCCACGGAGATATTGGATTAAAGTTCGATTGACTCTTTCTGCGATTCCATTTGACGATGGGTTATAAGGGGTGGTATAAATATGTTTAATATTATGGAGTATTAAGAGTTCTTCAAATTCAGGACCTCTGAATTCACGGGCATTATCTGATAATAGTCTGGAGGGTATTAATGGCAAATAGGGTAGAATATTTCTTAGGGCAGCTGTTACTAGGGAAGTATGTTTTGATCTAAGGGGAACTGTGGCTATCCATTTACTATAATGATCAATTAAAACAAAAATGTAACTATTTCCTTTAGATGACTTTGGTAATTGTAATAGGTCTACAGCTACTAATTCAAAGGGAAATTTAGTATTAATCTTTAACATCGGAGGGGCATGGTAAATATTAGAAACTTTTCCTAGCTGACAATGGTGGCATGTCATTGAAATGTCTTTACATATCATTCTTAATTTTGGGATGCCATATGATCCAATCTAAAAGTGCATATAACTTATTTTGGCCTATATGGGCAAATTCATGGTGATTAATTATAGCAACCTGTAAAGCAAAATTGAATGAGACTAAATAGTGATAATGGTCTTTTCTATTTCGGTGGATTAAATAATTATTATATATAGAGATAGAATTACGAGCATAGGAAAAATTTTTAAGGGGACCTAAGAAGGGTTGATTTTTGCTAATGGCATTCTTTAGCCGTTTAAGAATTGGATCATTTATTTGACATTCCATTATATGGGTCATAGTTACTTCTACAGAGTCTTGGGGGTTTATTAAAAGAGAAAAATTATGGATTTGGAGAGTTTCTGTAGGAACTAAAGTACTATTATTTTCTCCATCAATTGTGACTATTGATGGAGTGGGGAAATTTTCTATTAAGATATCATCAGTATTCATATCTTCAGAATCTTCAGAATCCAATAAATGAAGTGTCACTGCTGGCGCTGATAAAATTGGGAAACTAGATAAAGCATCAACAGCTGTTTGAGGTAATTTTGATTTGGTAGGGGTTAACAAATTATAATGGATACCTCCCAAACAAAATAAACAACAAATATCTTTATGATTGGGATTTCCGAAATGTAAAGGATGGTCTTTGCTGTAGTAAACTAGTACTCGTACAAGATATATATTTGAGAAAGCTTCGATACTATTAGTAAATGGCAATTGTCCAGGGAATTTAGTTAGTTGTAACTGTTTTAATGTTTGTTTTGCTTCTCTTCCTGTAGGTATGTGATACTTTTCACGGTTATCTAGCAATTCTTGGACAACCTCTTGTCTTATTAACAAATGGAGATCTAATTTTCCATGGAGAAATTGAGAAAAACACTGGAAAAGCGAATCACCTCCTCCAGGAATTATAGTCATCATAAATCCTTCGGGTAATTCAGGTAAATAGGTATCCTTATTATTTTGGATTTGCAATTCGTATGGAACTCGAGAAAGGATATCTGCGACTATATTTTCCTTTCCAGGCACATAATTGAGCTCGTAGTCGATATCGTTTAATTCTTCCAATGTTCTGGCTACTCGTTGGTTCACTAGAGGCATATTGTGTAGAAAAAGAAGGGGTTTGTGATCGGTGAAAATGATCACTCGGATCCCGTATAAAAATGGTTTAAGGGATCGTATAGCCCACCTAATGGCGGCTACTTCGCGTTCAGTTGTACTATATGCTCGTTGAGCTTTTGAAAATACCATAGAAATGTATGCTATTGGTTTTTCTATGTCTTCCTGTATTTGGCTCAGGCATGCACCTGCACCAATACCAGAAGCATCAGTATGGAGAAAAAGTGGATTTGCGTTTGGAGTTCTATCTGGATAAGATAATAAAGGTGGGGATGGTTAGTTTTTCTTTAAGGCATTTTCGAAAGCTTGTTGGCATTGATCAGTCCATTGGAAGTTTTTAGTAAGTTTTAGTAAGTCGAAAAGAGGTTTGGCTATTTCGGAACAATGGGGTATGTGACGTCGGTAAAAGTTTACTAGCCCCATAAATTGTCTAACTTGTCGAACGGTCTTTGGAACTGGGAAATCTTTTACACCTTTGATGTTCTTTTCTAGAGGAATCATACCTTGGTATGAAATCTGGTGTCCTAAAAACTTTACCTCTGTTCTTAGGAGATTGGTTTTTGAGGGTTTCAGTTTGAAGCCAGCTTTGATAAATGCTGTTAAGACTTCTTCTAGGATAGTAAGGTGTTTTTCGAAGGTCTGGCTTATAATGAGGACATCGTCCAAATAGATCATTACTTCCTGCCAAGGTATGTGACATAAAGCTAACCGCATTGCACGTTGAAAAGTCGCAGGGCCATTTTTAACGCCGAAAGGCATTCTCATGAATTCCCAATGACCTAGCGGTGTAGAGAAAGCTGTTTTTTCGATACTTTCTTCCTCCATTTCGATCTGATAATAGCCTTTAATAAGGTCTATTGTGGAGAAATATTTCATTCCTTGTAGGCTAAATAGAGTGTCAGTCAAATTCGGTATAGGGAAAGAGTCTCCTTTAGTCACTTCATTGAGTTTTCGGTAGTCGATGCATAAACGCATAGCTCCATCTGGTTTCCTGACGGGAACTACGGGTGCGGAATATGGTGAATAAGATTTTCTGATTATTCCGTCAGCTTCTAATTGTTGACATACTTTTTCGACCTCATAAAGAATAGGACCTTGTAAGCGTCTTACTGGACAACACACTGGGTCATCTACAAGTGTGTCTATTGTGTGTTTAAGTATAGAGGTACATCCTACATCGTCATCTCCTAAGCTTAAAGCAGTAGGATATTTCATTAGAAGTTGGATAAGTTGTTCTTTTTGGCTTGATGTAAGAGTAGTAGAACCTAAATCAAAGGCTTCATATAATGATTCTAGCGTCCATTCAGGATAAGTAGTTTGGGGTTTCTGAGACAACTCTACTACATTAATAGAAGAAAAAGAAGAATCTAGTGAGAGAATAGAGAAAGTACCTAGAGAATATCCGCGTTTAAGATGTACTGGATTATCATTAAAATTAAAACAATATAAAGTATATAATTTGATCTGGAGAATAGTTTAAAACAATATGATCCATTATAAATTTATTAGAATCATTTGGAGTAAATAATAAGAAGGGTGTTATAATTAAAAATTAGATGATCAATAGAGATGGGGATAGTGATACACTTATTAGGTGGTAAAGAAATATCTTTGTCTATCGTTGCAATTCCATCTCTAGATTGCAATGTACGGATATCTTCGGCGATTATAGTAAGATGATTTTTATTTCTTTTTATTAACTGTTTAGTGGCTAAGTCGGGTAATAGCTGTTCATGGCTTAAAAAGTCATACCCTAGGATCAAATCATAATTTGTAACTTGATCGTCCACAACTATGAATGGATGTGGTTCGGTTATATAAGTTCTAGAAAGTTGGAACTTGGAATGTTACAATACCATAAACGGGAAATACAGTACCTCCAATTCCTTGTACACCACTATATGTGGTTGAAAATAATGGATAATTTTGGGAATTTAAGAGACTATATGTTTTGGAGGTTATAAGACTCCCAGCGGCACCAGTATCTACAAGAGCCGTGAGTAGTTTGTCTTGCTTAGAATCTTTTATGAACACACCTACTAATAAGGTATCTTTAGGAGGTACTTGTAAGGTATGAAATTGAATAATAGAATTAGAAATAGAAGAATTAGTTTTAGGAGTAAGAGAATTAAAGTTAGAGTTTAATGTAGTAAAATCGTCTATAGAGGATAGTTCTATCGGCGGTTTTATTATGGAGGGTAATTCTGGAGTAACTTCTATTGCTTCAGAGTTAGAGATGTCTGGAGTTCCTAATGTAGGATGTAGCAACGGTGATCCATCCGTTGATGATACTTTCTTTGTTCTTTGGGGTTTTGGAGATTCTGGAGAATAGTTTAAATTAACTATTAGTGATGAAGGGTCCACTAGAAGATTGGAATCTTTAAACTCTGTGGGTGGATCATTCACCACAGAGGATATTAGTTTCCCTGATGGGAATAGGATGGTGGTTTGATATTGAGGGCAGTCTTTACCTAAGTGCGGTCCTCCACACTCGGTACAACTTAGAGAGTCATCACGAGCTTGTTGTTTTTGTTGTCTAGTAGGGCAATTATTGATTATATGGCCGGTTCTGTTCGCAATGAATGCATTTATTTTGTCGTTGATAACAGTTGTTATATAGATGTCCTCTTTTCCCACAAAATTTACAATAGGGACGAGAACGGCAATCTCGAACATCGTGACCTGGCTTTTTGCAATAATTACATGTCACATTCGAGGAGTTATTTCTATTATTAGTTCTTGGAGATCCATTCCACTGTTGTTGGTTTCTATTGTTGTTGTTCCTATTTGTGTTATTACCAAAAGTTCTAGGAGGTGTTCGACTCCTTGACCTATTATTTCTATTATTATTAATAGAATTTTGCTTATAAGGAACATTTTTCGCTTTATCCTGTTGACCAGTTACTTGAGCAAAAGTTGGTTGATTAGGATGATTGGAAAAATAAGTTGGAGGAATAGGGGGTTGAGCAGTTTCAGAATATTGATTATTATTAGTCGTATTGGGAACTGCATTCACTTGAATTGGCAATCCCAATTGTTGTTGTTGTGGCGTCATTTGAGGTTGAAAGTTAGTTAGATCAATTAATTCTGGAGTAGTTTTATTTGTTACATTATTTGGAGTTTGGTATTAGGATAAGACCTTTGTGGTAATTCTTGGGTTTGATAAGTTAGTATAGATTCTGATCAATTATATTGACTAAATCATCCCAAGATATTTCCTCTCTTCTTGACATTTCACAAATCATGACATGTGATTTTACTGTTTGCTGGATATGTTAGAGGTAAACTATTGATTAATTTTTCTCTAAGTATCATTAAGAGTTTCAATTTCCTGCAGTAGGAAAAGCTTTTTCTGCTAACCCTTGCAAGCGCAGATGCAAACAAGGGAATGGT
The DNA here is from genome assembly GCA_009176605.1 of Armadillidium nasatum. Lineage (NCBI taxonomy): Eukaryota > Metazoa > Arthropoda > Malacostraca > Isopoda > Armadillidiidae > Armadillidium > Armadillidium nasatum. The sequence continues at coordinate 89,266 of SEYY01020410.1, read as the reverse complement.
TTCATTATAATCCATTACTGCATTTTCAAAATTTGTTCTGATCAGTTTTGTTTTGCTTTGGAGATATGCTTTTATTAAACCATTGGGTCAAGTTCATAGACTATAATAGTAGTATCCAGAGTTATTTTTCATTAAGAAGATCATATACAGTCTTAATATGTCCTTCTAGATGTAAACCAAGGATAAGTTCTCCATTCATCTGTAGAAGACTGTGGGTACATAGTTTTAACATATTCTTCAAATCTGGTGAGGAATTGGGGAAAAGTCTCTCCGTCTTCCAATTTATATTTACCTAGAGGGATCATTTTAGTGGGTTTCTTTTGGAGTGCTAGTTGCTGAACTAGTTGAGATAATGTCTGTAGCATCTGCTGATTTTGAGCTATTAGTTCTCGATTTTGGGACAATAGTTCATTCATAATCCTTGAATCAACTAATGTATAGGTAGGTGAAGTTTGAATAGGCTGAGTTTGAGCTAGCGGTTGAGTAGGGATATTTTGTGCTTGTACATTAAATGTTTGCTGTTGTGATAAAGGTGGAATAGAAGAAGATACTCTAGGATCAATAGGAGCTGAAATATTAGAAGTTGCAGTTGTAAATAAAGGTAAATTAGAACTAATAGGAAATGGATATGCTAGAGAACTTTGAACAGTGTTTGACCAATTTACATTAGACTGGGAAAACTCCAATGATGTCATTGGTGGTACCCAATTTTGTTGAGTTAAAAGCATGGAAATACTAGTAGAAGGATTACTTACAACATTAGATGTGTCAACATTAGTGTCAGTTTTTAAAGTCATAGTTATTGGAACAGTTTCAGTATCTATACCATATTCTTTCTCTTCCATTGTTTCTAAATTTTCAGTGGACATTATATTAATATATAAGTGTATGAAACAAACACACAATCAGAAAATCAAAAAGCTGGTAATACTGGTACGTGATATAAAATGAATACTATCTTAAACCTATTTACTACTTGGCTAGCGGATACCATTACATACAATTGGTAACAGAACAAAGACAACAGAACAGTAGTGTAGAAACTACGCTCTGCTACCAATGTTAAAAAAAAATTTTGACTTAATGTGGGGAAATAGATGATTTCAGGGGCTATAGAGGATCTAAGATGACCTAAAAGTAGACCCCACAAATCTGGCCCTAAAATAAACTTAACCAGATTGAAGTCTCAATGACTTCCTACCAATTCTGAAAATCCTTGTTCTTAGAATTAATAAAAAAATATAATACAAATGAAATATATATCACGTACCAGATCTTCAATTCAGGAGAAGAAACTAACATAAAAATAGAGATTGGATTCTTCCTACTCAAGCGCCTTCAAGATTCCCAATGATGTTATAAAAGCGAGAAAGAATATTGGAGAAAAACTCTCAGAATTTCACAACACACAACAGTTTTCATGCAAAGAAAATAAATAATTTATTAGAGACCATATAATGTGTCCGCGCATGCAAGTGAAAGTACAAGAGGAATTATAAGTTATAGTTACCTTGTGTACTGTACAGGATGAGACTCCTCCAATAAACCTTACACTTACATGCGGGAAAAAGAATAAGCAAGCAAAGGATAAATAAATTTAATAAAGAAATTTGTTACACATAAAAAAAATAAAGCAGTTTTTTTTTTTTTTTTTTTTATTTGAGTTGTTTTTTTAAAGTTATGTTTATATGCTTATATTTACCAACAAAAAAAAATATTCCTATCCCTATCCACAAATACACTGTTCATTCATTGCGCAAACAGCAAAAAAAATCACTTTCACTCTCGATAAAGTAATAATATATATATATATATATATATATAGAATGATAGAATATCAAATAAACACTATACCCTTTGAGTATAATTCAATTAACTTAATACTAAATGTTATAAAAAAAACTTCTTTCCAACTTTTCAACAAAAAAAATAAATATATGTATATATATCTATATATATAAATTCATTAGATATTATAAAGCAAGAATCCAATTATGGAAAAAGCTCGCACCTGCATTTCCTTTGGTGTTAATATTTTATTCTTTTGAGAAATTGAGAGAGAATTATTATTCTTACTATCCCTTGGTTTTACACGGGATAAAGAATTTACAATGTCTGGAGTCAACAACAATTTAGGCTCCAGTTAGTAATAAAAAGGGGCTCAAGAATGTGAGATGAAATTGAGTGAATCTACAAAAACAGAAATGAAGGTCTTGAAACTGGATCAGTCTAGGATCCACAACCCGGATTATTCTTTGGTCAATTCTAGAAAGGTTCCTGAACCCGGATTATTCTTTGGTCAATTCTAGAAAGGTTCCTGAACCCGGACCTAAAATATTTAATAATAAAAATTTACAGACTTAAGGCCTTTAAGAGATTTACCTATTTTATATGAATTCATTAGAGAACTATCACATGAATGATATCACATTAAAATTTTAATAATTACTATTTGCATACCTCACACAAAGTTGAGGTCAATCCTGTTAACAAATATGGTTGTTGAAATTAGAGTCCAAAACAGAGATGCTTTTTCCTAAACAAAAGAGTCATTATAACCAATGATGCAACGATGCTAAAAAAATATGCTGTGACATTCCCAAAAAGGAACAAATAATTAAGCCTACCTTTAGTTTTCCTGAGCTTTGATCTTTGATACTGATAGTATGAACTAATTAATTTGTGAGATACAATCAACACCAAATAATAATTAAATTCAATACTTTTTATTGTTATATTGTTATATTTAATAACACACACTTCAAGAGATTAGAAATTATAAATCACATAAATTCTGTAATTAAAGAAAACACTTTTGATAATAGATATGTAAATTCTACACAAAAAAACAAAGAGACAATGGAATATAAAAATATAAAATAACCAAAAATAGGGATTTCCCTACAATATATATATATATATATATATATATATATATATATATATATATATATATATATATATATATATATAATATATATATATATATAGGGGAGGACGTAGCGCCGTCCGAAGTGATGAAAGTACCCCCCCATTGGGCTTAACCGCCGATTGATAGGGGGGCGGGCTACACCATCCCGTTTCACTCCGTTGCCCTTTGGTTCGTTCCTTTTCGCGTTTCACCTACTCAGAGGGTCTCTAGTGTACCCTCGTCCCACATGGGAGTGTCTATGCTCCCACTTCTCCTTCCCTCAACTCCCTTCTCACGTTCCTACAAATTTACAAGCGCTTACTCCTACATTACCTTTAAAATAACACAAAAATGGTGAAACATAGAACTGCCTCGGAGTTTACCAAGGCAGGGTGCAAGCTCAGAAGCACAAGTTTTGAGATCCACAGGAGGGATACCATCAGGACCGTACGCCTTCTTAGTGTTAAGCTCAGAGAGAGCAGAAGTGACGTCTTTAGAAGAAATTATAATTTTAGGCATAAATAAATTGGAGGGGGTTGAAGGAGAAGGAACAGCTCGGGAATCGTCTAAGGTTGAATTGGAAGCAAAAGTTTGAGAGAAGAGTTCAGCTTTAGAGGAAGGCAAAACGGCAGTTGTACCATCAGAAGATACTAGAGTGTATTAACATCAATTTTGATATACAGGATAGAAATATGGAGAATGATAAAATGAGATTAGAATAGGATAAAGGCAGTAGAGATAAAGGTCTTGAGGAAGATAGTGGAAAAGACAAGAATGGACAAGGAAAGAAATGAGGACAAAGGGGAAATAGGTATTGGACCTTTAATACATAAAATAGATGCAGCAAGACTGAGATGGTGGGACATTTGGAGAATGCAAGATGATAGAGTGGCAAAGATGAGGTGGGAGTGGAGGCCAGTAGGGAGATGTCCAAGGGATGAGGAAGAGATGGAGCGAATTGATTGAAGATTCATTGAAACAACATCAGTTACCACCAATGGAGCAGGTAATGGAAGAGGGAATCATCACCAATAGGATGACGTGGAAACGTGTGCTGATCCCACTGACAGGCTGAAGCCTTTCTGGGAGCAGAAGTAGAAGCATATATAACGTAAAATGGAGTAAAACTAACCGATTTTTCAAAAATTTTGACTTTCAGAAGGAGCAAAAAATTGGAATTACATGTTATATATATGTGTATAAATTTTTTTTTGAGAAATATGAACCTTCTGAATATTTTAATATAAAAAAGTATATGGAAATGTGAAAATTAATTTAATTTTTTAAAAAATTGCAGGTGATGAAAAATACAACAGGGTAAAACTAACCAATTAATATATTTGAAAATGGCTATTCCGTAGTGCTTTTTATTAATATAAATGGATAAGAATAGAATAATAGATTATCTAAAAATAATTTGAAGAAAAAAAATGTTTTGACATGTGTATGGTAGCAAAATTTCAAATTAGTCTTTTCTCATCTGCAGCAGCAAAATGGTTGAGTATACAAAAAAATCTTTCAAAATGAAAAATGTGTATCTCACCCAACAGTATAACCTCTGTAAAAAAAAAAAAAAAAAAAAAAAAAAAAAAAAAAAAAAAAAAAAAAAAAAAAAAAAAAAAAAAAAATTTATATATATGCTCAATCATTTTGATGCTGTTTACTTAATTTTTTTTAACAAATTTCAATTTTTTCCATGCATGACAACAAAATAGTTGGGTATAAAAAAAAAAACTTGCAGAGGTTGTACAGTTGGCCAAGATACACATTTTTTATTTATTAAATTTTTTTTATACCAATTTTGCTACTCTGCACAGGAAAATTTTTCCCATGCACAGCACGATACACAAAAAATTACACTAAATAAAAAAATGTATATTTCGGCCAACTGTACAACCTCTGAAAATTTTATAGATAGGGAAAAAAATAAAAAACAAAGTTATGGCAAATTTTCAAAAAAAATTTTTTTTACCCTGTGTGATAGTTAGTTTTACCCTGCTTTTGAACAACATTAATTTTCTAAATGTAAAGAAAATTTATATTATTTTAAATGCCAACACTTATCTTTCATAATCTTCAAATCCTCTAAGTTCAATAGTTACATACAATATTTTTTTTTAGTGACACCTTTGAAAATTTTTCAAATTTAATAAAATAAAACTACCCAAAAAGGAGGAAATTTTTTTGAGTTATTGTTGTCATTTATTAAAATACTTTTATACCAAACATTGAAATATGAAGACGATTCTACTAAGAAAAAAAAAAAAAAATCAAGATTATAAATAGTTTCAAAAAAAAAAAAAAATTGATTAAAAATTTACTTTTGAGGGTGGTTAGTTTTACCCTGTTTTGTGTGTATATATATATATATATATATTATATATATATATATATATATATATATATATATATATATATATATATATATATATATATATATATATATATATATATATATATATATAAGATATTTGATAATAGTTAGATCCAGCACATCTCTGTATTATGACTATATTGAAAATCTAAAGACAAAAATATGCTGAAATTCATAAAAATCTAAAACTTTAAAAGCCAAAAAATAAATTTTACCACCACTCATGGGTCAGTAATTATTGAATATTTTTTGAAAATATAAAGATAAAATATGCTGAAATGCATGATAAGCTATATATATTTAAGAGTGGAAAGATAAATATCACCACTGCTCATGGGTTGTGGGGTACAGAGAATTGAGCCCTCCTATTGACAAATGATCATGTCATACATTTACATTTTAACTGCTGAATTGCAATATTATTTAATGTAAATTAAAAAATTTTTGATAAATATTTATTATTAATACCTATTATATTAATAAAAGATGAGTGGTTGTATTTACTTTTCTGTAAATATGGTGTTTTCATAAGCATTTAAACATATTTTGTGTTTGAGTTTTTGAACTTCACCAGTTTCTTTTTACTTTTTAAATTCTCAAAATACAATTATTTCAATGGTGCTAGATCTAATACTTTTATGACACTTTCGAACAAGTCCAAAAGAGTGGGCATATTGTCTACAAAGACCATATATATATATATATATATATATATATATATATATATATATATATATATATATATATATATATATATATATATATATATATATATATATATATATATATATATATATATATATATATATCACTGAAAAACATTTTACGACTGGTAGGACTGGTCATATAAATAACTACTTTCTTAGTAGAAATAAAACAAGAAGGCGGTTAATCAACTTACTGCTTGCAATTCCTTTTCCAATTCTGTGGCTCGTATGACCAAAGGTCCACGAACAGCATACTGCATTTTAACAACTTGCGGGTTTATGTTATCTAAAGTAATAACTTTCTGATCCATTTTTGAACTAAAGAAATAACGCGGCCTCACGCTAAAACAACTCAAACTAGAATGACATGTTTGGCACTGAAGAATACGAGTAAATGATTTAACTATATGGTTGCCATACAGCAGACGATAAGGTATAGGATTTGGCACAAACATTATCAAAAAGGCTTGAGATTCTGAATAAATATATATCTTTTCCTTGTCAAACTCTTGATATTGTATTATAATATATAAAAAATAAGTATACAATAGTATTAAACCGGTTTGAAAAGGAATAATTAACTTCACAGAAAGGAACAGCAATACTTAAGAACACACCAGCGAGTCGCCGAGCAGTTAGTAGGGATCAGGGATGCCGAAAAAGTTCCGATATATTTTGATATTGATAATTTTTACGATAGTATCGAAAAAATATTGATGATATTTTTAAGCCGATATATCGATATATTGATATTTTATCGTCAGCATTGAATCATCGATATTTTTATTTTTTTATTTTATTTTATTTATTTATTTATTTTATTTTACTTCAAGAAACTTGAAGCAGTTTTCTGCTCATTTATAGAAGAAAATTTAAACAAAATTTGTATATTTTTTGTGCTCGTACATGTTGGATGATGATGACATTTTGTCTAACTCAAGAGAGGAAGAGAGGTCAGATCAAATGTATGTGCGAGAAGATTGAGTATACTAGAAGACCATAGCATCAACTGGAATGACGCCAAGTTTATTCACCACTCAAAAAAGAAAAATAAACTAGTCGAATCATTTTTCATTAAAAACTGTGACAATTTTTAACTCCTCCCCCTGTTTCTTTGACAGTCAATTTCCCCTTATGATACCTAAAAACCATTTTCAAAAACTAGTCTCTATCTTCTATATAAATTCATACTTAATAATAACATGCATGGGCCCCTTGTTCCTGTCCTTGAGCATGTTTGTATGCTTGTACGTGTAGACCTCTGACTGAGCCTGAGTACTCGACCATTTTGTTTTTCGTTAGTTTGCGCGTTGTGCCCCTGTCCCTTTATATATGCATGCCCTAAATTCAATCACTCTTTTACTTTTCTTTTTTCTTCATCTGGATCTGATGAAAGAACTGTAGCCATAAGTTCTAAAATATCGTGCTTTTTTCATTTTTAATCTTAGATCCTGTATATTTTGTTTTTAATATATTGTTAATCACGTCTTATATTTTTACATTTTATTGTTTAATCTTAGTGGTTTAAAATAAAATTGATTATACCATTATAGTGCGAGTGTGTTAGAGCTCTGTAATCTGCTTTTAAATATATATATATATATATATATATATATATATATATATATATATATATATATATATATATATATATATATATATAATATATATATATATATATATATATATATATATATATATATATATATAAATATATATGCCTAATGAGACCACTATCCTTTTCTAGTGAATTCAAGAACTGCTTTTCGTGACTCTAATACATTCAAAATATATGGATGCCTACTTTCGTATCCAATTCTAACTTCCGACGCTTGCGTTACTAAATATACAGCACGTTCTGCTCCCTGACTGTGACATGAACAGAAAATGTTATTAAGAGGATCATATTTCAGTTTCAGAAGATCGTCATTTCCCATTCTTTAGAAGGAGTGTCTCTGTGACATTTTCCTTGCTCCATCCGATCATATTCGGATAATCATCTTCATCAAAGTTTATTGCTTTAGGTAGTTCAAAAATTTTTGCATTAAAACTTGCTTTAAGAACTCGTTTAATAGCTAACTCTCTGATCTCTCTTCGTGTGTTGCCAGCATGGCTAGTAATTTGTTTTCTGAATTCGCAAAGTAAGATTTGTTTCTGAGGATCCGTTGCATAATGATAGCATATTTGTTTTCTACTTTGTTAAGCAACGAAAACAAATACCAGAAATCTGGTGCTCCATCAGTTGCTTTTAGGTGATATTTTATCCAGAACCGCCCTGGTGCATATACCTTCATTATTATGTCTACTAGATCTCGAAGGGCTTGGCATAGAACCTCTGTTGACACAAATAACCTTAAAATTCTGTTTGCAAATGCAAGTCATCTCGCATGATGAATACTCCTTGGTGATTTCTTTGCTAATGATGAGGAAATATGTCCTGATGTTATGCTTGTACACATTTCATGCAAATAATTTTGGTATGTTAAATTGCTGTGCAATGTTTTCGGGAACCTCTAAAAGGCTGTAACGTACATGCATAATCCCCACTATTTCCAATTTAGTTAGTTTGATTTTTTTTAAAATGACTTCTTCAGAAGTTTTTGAGTCTGTTGTTTTCTCATCAGTTGATTTAAATACATGTCGGATTGGAAGCTCATTAGCATGTAAAAGGCAAATTTACCATTGCAATTTCTATTAACGTTAGTACTCCACCTACTCTTCCATTGTTAACTGTACTATCACAAAAAAACAGCTTTAATGAAACCCTTGTTATTTTAATCAATTATGAGAGTTAAAATTTCATCTGCGATCGATCAGGCCCTTCAATTATCTGGAATAACGTACATGAGTGATGTAAATATCGCACTGTTGTTTAATAAGAACTTAATGTTCTTCGGCTTCATTCCCTTCTCTTTCTCTTAGCCACTCCTATCTTTTTTCCCATCAAATACAATTTATTCCAGTTTTGCATTTTCATATTTCATTCTCTGAACATTAACTTTTTCCATACGTTGCCTCTCTCTTTCAACTTTTTTCCTGTCCAACATGTTGTTTTCATTTAAAATGCCCATATCTTTCAATGCTGCATTGGCAAATGTAGCAGCAGCTCCACAATTTAAGCGATATCTGTCAGAAGTTATTGACAAATTTGTATATGTAAATCTATTCTGCATATTTTCACGGACCTCACAATCTGGTTAAATTTATCATCACTTTTATCTTTTTCCATTAGTTCTCCTCCCATAATTTCTAAGTTTACTTTCCTGCTGAATGA